>JABFPM010000687.1:0-25805 GCA_022817325.1 Idris sp. 1 HC-2018 | reverse complement strand
GTACATAGCATAAGACTAGTATCTGTTTTTGACGGGTCCATTCGAAGAAGAGTTCGACTATCTTTTGGGAGTGTTAAGTGATTTTCACTCCTAAGCACGAGTAATAACTCACTGACAAATTTGTGAGTAACAAAACCTATATTTCGTTGAACGAGAGTCCTGAGCTTTGGTTTAATATCACCTAATAATTCATTTCGCGGATCTTCTTTGACAATAAATTAATCTGGTTCTTCATTTGGTGAAGACTCGCGGGGAAGTGATTCTCCGAAGACTCCGAAATTGTTCTTTCCGGATTTATCTCCTCTTCATATATTGAAGACATTGAATGTGAACGATGAATATTATTCTCAAATGTTTCATTGAAGGATCTTGAAATTCTAATAGGTTTATTCTCAGAAACATTGGATTGAACTGACGTTGTAGTTTCTGCGACTTCATTCAACTCTGAAACATAACAAAACATTTGTTAATGCCATATAAACAATTTTTAATATAGCAAAATTATTTTATAAATTTATTTTTTAATTATTTCTTCCAAAAACTTATTCTTAGTAACAAATTAGAGTAAAATACAATACATCTTTTTTATAATCTAGTAAATTTAAAAGCCAAATTGATTCAGAAGATATAAAAAAATTAGTAGTTTATTTTGAGAACATGGTGTTATAATTACTCAGTGACAATAAAATAAATGTTAATATTCATTTTAAATCTATTGACCAACAAAATCTGAAAATATGTAATACTTTTATTTAAATAAATTTAATTTAATATATTAATTTCATCAGAAGACTCAAACTGTTTATTTATAGCTCTGAATGTTTGAACTCGAGGTGTATTCGATATTATGATTATCCAGATAACTATAATAAATAAGATTTTGAATGACACCTGAAATAAGAATTTTATTACAATTAATTATTGCTATATAACTATTAATAATATTAAAAGCTTTTGAAAAAGAGTTGACATTTTTCATAACCTATAAATTTAATCTCTGAATTTAATTCATTGTATATTTACCAGTACAAATTTACGATTATTTATAAAATATGAATCAGTCTAATTATAGCGTATATGTCATCTCTTTTAATTGGCCATATATGCTTGAAAAAATTATGAAAATCATTTCAATATTTAAGAAGATGTGAGAAAACATGCAAAAATTATATTTATTCAAGTAAAATTGTCTGTAATAGGTTTATGAATTACTGACAGAGTCTTACATTTTTGTTTTCCCTCAACTTGATATTATTTTCCCTTTTCATATTTAAATATTTTTTACTTCTTTTATCAAATGTTTTTTTCCTTTTTTATATACAAATGTTTGTGTATGGGCAAAAAATCTCTGAAATTTTTGAAAAAAAAATGTGATTACTTAGTCTGTAATATGTTACCAACTGAATTTTAAATTTTTGCTCTTCACTGCTTCATTTAACTTTTTCTTTTTGTTATGAAAACTATTTTTTATTTAATTTTTTTATTAAAAAAATGAAAAACAATTTATCTAATAAATCTTTTTAAGACTGTGCTGGTTTTAAAAAAATATCATCATAAATATATATAAGTATGATTTACAAACTTATTCAATTTGATTAACAGTTAATCAAACTTTGTAGACATTTTATATAAATTAGTTTATTTAATATTTAAAAATATAATAGGTTTTTTATAACATTTTAAAAATAAGAAAAAGAAAGAAAAATACGACGCGAACATTCCTATGAAGGTCATAGTCAGTTAATGTCTGTTTACACATTAGCTTTAGTGGTTCGTTTTTGCGGAACTGTTTCGTTGATTTTACGCTTCTGTGATTGTTTAAAATGACAAGTTTATTAAAAAGGTAAGTACTAAAGGTTAATTGAATTAGACTATTTACCGCTAACTGTGTTTTTTTATTTTAAATCATTAGTTGACATAAATTTTGTATGCCAACTAACTTTCAAGCAACAACAATTAAGTTTTTTTTAGATATCACTTATTCTAATAATTTATTGTAAACTATAATTATTTCAATATCTTTAATGATTTTAGCTGAGTTTATTTATTTTTTTTTTAATCATGAACATAAACGAGTTTTTTTAACTATATTTTATTTCAATGTAATAACTCCAATTTTAATTAATTACATTTTATAAATCAATAAAACATTAATTCAAAATTTCAGGTTTTTATTTATCAGAAAAATTACGATAGATATTGTCATTAATACAAAATTTATTCTTATTTTTAACACAACCCGTGTTGTGATTACATGCAAAGATTTCAGATTTGAAGATAAAAGAAAGGCTGTGGAATTAGTCCCAACTTCGTGGCTTTCCTTAGCGAAGGGAAAATGATATTCTAAGTTTTCTCATAAAGATTACTATTATGACGTCGAAAAGCTTCAGGAATGGATTTGATCTTCACGTCGCTCTGGTAAAAACTGGAAAAATATGAAGCTTCAATTTTTACTGAGTGTTCTAAGTACTCTATTTGATTCAAATATTTAAAATTTTATTTTTATTATATTCTAAATAAATTTTATAAATTCAATTAGACTATTTAGATAAAAACTGAAAAGTATTACACATTCTTTAATTTTTTCAAGTAAAGTATTCACAGAGACAAAGAAGAATGAAAAGGTCATTTCTTACTTAGGATGTGAAAACTAATGTACGCAAAGACTCATCTAAACGTATAAGGAAGGAGTTGGGGCAAATTCCCAAAGTTCAGAAAATTAGTTCAACGGAAAAAGGTATACAATATTATTACTTTACTGAAAAATTTAATTTTAAATGTAGTACTAAAAACTAACAATTTTATATTTTCACAGCTCGATCATCCAAAACCCCAAGTAAACCAGCTAAATTATCTCAAATTAGCATTATTCATTCATCACCAAAAAGTACAAAAAGTAATTAAAAGTTTCTAAATTAATTTAACTAAATTAATACATAAAAGCCATTATTGACTACATTTTTTTCGATGAAAAAATAATTACAGTTGGACTAAATTATTTAGTTTATTTTGGATACTTATCTATTTACAGCTCCAGCATCCAATAGTTCATCACAGTTAATTAAATCACCAAAAGTCAGTTCCATTCATTTATCACACAAAGGCAAAAAAATACTAATTAGCATTAAAGTTTATGTTTTTGGCAAAATAATTTTTTTTTTCTTTTATTGACTATACAGATTAGGAAGTCCGTTATTTTACAAAAGTTCAAATTTTTTTGGTCGCACTCCCTAAATATTGTGGAAAAAAAATTGTGGAATTTTTCAGATTTTTTCAGTTGAATTAACCTGTGCCGCAAAAGGATTAGAGTTTAAATTGGATTTATTATGGGATGTAGTAGTGTTCATGATTAAAATTTTGTAACTTGACAAAATTTGGATAAAAAAATCTTAAATTTTGCATTTATATAGTTTTGACATCGCTGAATTCAAATTTGATGTCAAAATTTACTCCATGTTATATTAAATTTAACCTCTGAAAAGATGGGGTTACTGTCGATTGTACAATTTAGTACATATTTCTTGCTTGTACAATCGACAGTAACGCCATTTTTTATAACATATTACTAAATAATTACAAATAATAAATAATAATTATTATGATAATTTTGACACGTTTTTGTATTGAACTTTAATGATTTTAACTATGTTGAATAAACGCATTTAAAAAAATGTTGCGGCATATTTTTACAGCTCTCAATTGGAGGTAACAACAAACTTTGTAATAATTTATTATGAAAAACTTACAAAAATTAAAAAAAAGACGCTATAAGATATATAAAATGGTCATTTTGACAGCTGTCAAAAATTGTATTGCTAATTTTTACATTAAATTCGAATTTAACGACCAAAAATCTAAAAAAATAATAATATAAAACTCAATGAAAAAATGGAATTTTTGAGTTTAACAAAATTGACAACTAACTGACAAACTTTTAACAGCTGTCATAAGTTAAAATGTTGATTTTTACATTAAAATTTAGTTTAGGGACCGAAAAAACCTTTAACTGATTCCTGGTTAAATCGATACAAACTACGTGTGTGTAACAGTTCTCTGCTAGTGTGTGTGACCAATAATAAAATTGGAAAATTATCTGTTCTTTTTTATTAGAAAGAAATAACAATAAACGGCGATGTCTATTAGCACGCTGATAAGCTGTTCATTTCAACGCCGCCATGACATCTTCGGGAATCGGTTAAAATATAGCAATATATATGAAAATGGGCATTTTTAACGAAAATAGATATTTGACAGCAATTTTGACAGCTGTCATTTATTCAAATGTAAATGTTGACATCAAATTTGAATTCAGCGATGCCAAAACAATATAAATGTAAAGTTTCAGAATTTCCATCCAAAATTTGTCGAGTTACAAAATTTTAATTATGAACACAACCACATCTCATAATAAATCCCATTTAAACTCTAACCTCTTTGCGGCACAGGTTAATTCAACTGAAAAAATCTGAAAAATTCCACAAATTTGTCAACAAACTATAAACTTTTAGGGGGTGCGACCAAAAAAATTCGAATTTTTGCAAAATAACGTACTCCCTAAAATAGATTCATATTTTTTATTGAATGTCAGTTTAATATATGATCTAATATTACATATTAATATTGATATCATATACGTAATTATGATTCCAATTAATTTTTATAAAAATTGTTGCAGTTAGTTGTTTAGGGAAATGAAGCAAAAAAAAAATTAAAGCTGCAGATCAAACGAGTGGATCCAGTTCGTGTGCTTCACCTCCTCATAAAAAATTGAAACAGAATTCATAAAATCAAAACGTATACAATTTTTGTACTTTGCAATGATAAGTTTTATTAATCCTGATTTGCCAAATAGTTGTATTATTTATTGTTTTTAGAGTATATGAATTTAGCTTTTGTTTTTAGATTCAGATTTGATACAGCTCATTGAAAAGTATTTTGAGAATTTTTCTGAAAATTTTTAAAATATTGAAGGTCGATTGGAAAAACTTTTTACAAAATTAAAAAATATCTTGAAATATGATATTAAAAATCCGGTGAAAAGCTGTGGGATCTTATATCTGCCAACATAGTAAATCAAAAAGAGGGCGTTGACGAGATCGAGTCTGCTTTTTGTGTCCAGTTCCCTATTAGCGATGATACCAAATTTCAGGAATTTGAAAAACAATTGAAAGACAATGAAATATAACAAAAATTTGTATGCATAAATATGATTTTAAATTTAAAAATTAATTATATGTATTTGTCATGTACTGAGAAATGTAAAACTATTTTTAATTTGATGAGTTCATAGATTGTTACATTTTATTTTATATTACCTTCAATTTTAGTTTTAGTAATTTAAAGAAAGATTTTCAATTTTTTGATAAAATTAATATTTTTATTAGTTATCCATAATTTTTTACGTATAATAAGAATATATGTAATAGACAATTTTATTGATTTTTTCCAGAAACAATTATTAAGAATTAAAAACTATATTCTATTTTAAAATCTGCTATATACGAGACTTTGGCATTTTTGATAGCCAAACCAGTACAGTTGCTATACAGTGGTACAGGAAAATCTTATAGCGTTAGAAAATAAACATTTTTGTAAATTAAAATTTAAATTGACAATTTTAGTCAATGTTTTTTGATTTCTTAGATAGATTCAAATGCCAATTTAGTACATGTTAGTTTGTTTAAATTAAAAGTTGGTGTTTGAAAAAATATGTATATAAGTTTCTGGAATATTCGTTTTCCATATAGCTGAAAGTGTCCCTTACTGGTTATTACGAAAAGTGCAATGTTGTATAGTATTTTGGTAGCAAAAAATTAAGTTGAAAGTTTCACGTTTGCATAGCTCACAGCATGAAAGACAAACTTGAATTCAAGATACTCAAAAACTCAATGTGGATCTTCCTATTTTGCAAACATTTTCAAACGATATAAGGGGTTAAACTTTACTGACTTTCTTTATTTTACGATTGAGCGTTAATGAATGTTATCAACCAGAAATTTTTTATCAAACTTTTTCATTATTTTTCATTGTATGCTATCCGAACTCATGCATCATGCACCTGTTAATTAATAAATTTCAATATTCTAATTTTTTGTTGTCAATCATAATATGACTTGAATCAATTTTATTATACATCTCCGTAATTAAATGATCCAAAAAGTGTTTTATATCTACATTGAATGCAGTGAACTTAAAAGATGTTGCGTGCAATCTGCAGCTGCGAATATGATTTATCTGACGTGTATCGCACACTATGGCAAACAGGCACATATAAGTATTCAAGTGCTGACATTTTGCAAGGCGTACGTGCGAGTCGATAGCACTTAAAAAGGAGATGAAACGATCAACCGTTTACAATCAATCTCACAATTTATCATCATCCGTTTGTTCAAATGCTTTTGATAAATAACACTTTTATTATCTTATTTATTTGTTTCATCATTAGAATACACACATATAAATGTAAAACTTTATTTTTATAATACGAAATGAAAAAAAAAAGTTTTGCTCGGACTTTGTCAGCGATTGTCGCATGTTACCCTTGTTTATGAGGATGGTTTTATCGCGTTTTCCGTCCTTCGTGTATAGATACGGTAAAGCTGGTACGAGTTGATGTGACCTACAAACAGTTTTTTCCTGTGTATTTCCTACGGGAAATCATATGCTTTTTAATTAAAAAAAAAATTCTGCTCGGCGAATCATATTGCGTCAAAAGACAAGAACTAATAATTAAATACACTGATACTTTGTGTACATTAGTCAAAGAACATTATTTTACGCTACAAATAATCCGGACTGAGCAAAATTGCACTATTATTGTTTACTTCTCATAATATTAAGCAAACAAATATTATACTTTGTGGTTGTTCAAAGAGGTTGATATGTGTATACAGAAACACAGGATTTAAGCAGTATGTCGCTTGTGTTTGCAAATATTATTTTATAGATTAATTCGCATAATTTTCAATAAAATTAGTCAAACTTTTAGTTATAATAACGGTATTATACTTTATCATAACTAACATGTACGTTGTCATAATACCCGCAGAATCTGGTTAACTTAATGAGACATAGTAACTAATGAAATAACATTATAGTAACTAATAAGAGTTAATGTCATCATATTTATGTCAATTAAAAGGATATTACGCTTATGCTTTGACATGTCCATTTTTTTGCTTTGTGTTCAAAAATTGGCATACTACATAAAAAAAACTGTGATACGTAACCATAAAATAATTAAAATGCTGTTCATTTCGCATTGTATTTTTAGTCTTTGTGTAAGAAGAGACGATTGGAATTTGAAACTGCTGTTTGATGTTATTAATATCTATCTGTGTCAACAGAAAAATACCGTAACTTTACAGTCAATCAAAATTCAAGTAGATTTTCACGCAGCATCATTTATTTTGTTATTTTAGCCCCGGGGATAATAATTCATCTTGTGTGCCTGCAAACGAATAATTGTTTGAACATTGTAAGGCTACTTTTTTGGAGTTTATCGCAAGTGTTGTACCCGTTGTTGATAGACAGGCCTGTTATTGATTTCGCGCGTTACACCGTCAAAGGATTTCATTTCATATTCTGTTTGGTGCGGTTATGTTGAGAGGGATTCCAGACCTGGCATACGCGAGGGGTGGTATTTAGGGAATATAAAAGGCACGTGCTCGTCATCTTCTGTAGATATCTGACTTTGACATTTGCAAAGCACCTACTATTTGGGTAGAGAAGCCCAGGCTTTGACCTCCCGACGTTTGTAATAGAACGTCATAGTGATAGCGAGGCTTGATCGATCTCTATTTTGCGTTACACTTTAATATAGAAGAACATGGTTATTTGATTAAAAATTATATTTAATAATTTATGTAATTGTTAAAGGTTAAACTGCAGATGGCTAGTCAATATTAGTCGAAGATAAAAAATTATTTAGATTTTGATTTAAACTGAGACGTATAGAAACGTATAGAAAAATTTAAATGAAGAATTAGTTTTCATTTTCATTGAAATATTTTTGTATTTTTATTTATAGTATTTCTCTGTGAACATAAATTATGTATTTTAAGTGAGTTTCTAGAATAATACATTCAAGTAGGTAATATATTAGTTTGAAAAAGATGAAATAAATGTTATTCTATTTATAATAAGTATTGATCGACATAAAAATACTTTAATTTTTATATTTTAATTTGCTGGAAATCTCATTTGTAAGTGTATTTGTAGAAACAAGATTTACATGGAAAATTATAATGTTCCAAAGCTAATTACAAAGTTAATGAAGTTGAGGTACCATAATTTTTAAATGTTAAAAAAATAAAATTAAACGACTGAGTTAGCTGAAACTTACAGACTTTTATTTCGATAATATAATTTGATTGTCGACTAAAATGCATAACTCATTAATTCACTTAAATTAACATTGCTTTTTAGATATAAATAATTTAATTTCACATTCCTTTTACTCAAGCATATATCAAACATAATAGCGTTAAAAATGCAGTTTTACTTGCTAAATATAAATGAAATAAAAATATTGTCACTCAGTTGCGAATGTTGATTTTATCATCCTCGTCGTTTGTATGGTTTCAATCGCGCAATATCGTTGATAGCAGACGAAATTAATAAAATGGAAAGCTACTTCGTAAAATTAACTTTATTGTTCCCTTTATTACTTGTAGATTTACGTTTGATCTTTTTGTAATCATCATCCCAGCGCATCAATTTTACTCAAATGTTTTTTCTCTTTTGTGTCAATAAAATGAAGTGGCTAATAAAATGTCGAGTTTTTTGGGCTTAATTATCGAGCACGTTTTGTGGAAACAATATCATTTGTGTATATTGCTTCGTCACAAAAATTAAGCTAACGATTTGTTTTGCCATTTTTGTTTTCCCAAATGGGCAATTTCATTTTGAAATTGAACAAAATTTACCAAATTTTGTTTCTAACTTGATTAGAGTAAATCAAGCTTTGAAACAATGTTTACGAAATAAGTTGAATGGTACAAAAAAATTAAACTGTTTATCAAAGAGGCATTTTAATTATGATAAAAAGCAATGAAACGCAACAAGCAATGTGAAATATGGGCGTCGCGTGAGTTTACAAAAAGCAATGAATAGCTCTTGGAATTAACTTATTTTATCGTACGTTTAAAACATTAAACTTTTTGTCGTATGCTTAGATTAAAACAGCTTTTCTTCCTTTATTTTTCGTCATTGTCCTGTTGTCAATGGTACGTGTATTTTTTGCATTGTTTTTCGCATAAAAATGCTCTAGTTGTTATGTTATAATTTTTTTTTCAACTTTTGCGAATATCATCCCTCCAACTCCGATTAAAGCTTTTTATTTCGTCAGGTATTTAAGTTGCCAGCAACTGAGCGTATAGTTTTCTCGCCTTCATTATGTATTCTCTCCTTTGCTTTTCAGATCCCACAATTCATGCCGATGAGGCAAAACTTTGCACATTGCGGTGGGAAAGCTCAATGATATTAACTCTGCTTTGCATTCATTTAATAACGGCCTTTGTCATCATTGATTGTTAAACCATAATTTTACTTAATTTATAAAAATCTTGCCAATTAAGCTTGGCAAATGTATGTTTGCACTATAATGCTGGGTGATAAGTTGCTTTGTTTATTAAAGATGAAAAATTTCATTTCATCAATTATTGCTTAATCAATATAGATTTGTCTCATAAGTCAAAGTGGTCCAATAATCTGCAGATTAAGATATCAACTTTTCTTTTTCTATTTCGATTCAAAAATAAATAATATAGTTAAGAAAAATAAAATTGAATCAAAAGTACAAATGGTATATTTTATTTAAAAAAGTTAATTTTTTATTTTCATTTATTAATTTATTTTATTTAAAGGAAATGTTATAATTCAATTTTCATTGTTTATTTTGGAAATACGAGAGAATTGGTATGTTTGTTGAATTTTATTATGAACTTAAGCTAAAAAATCTTAACACACAACAAATTTATTTGCAGTTATAAAGTCGAGTGAAGGATTCTTAAATTTTAACAAACTTTTCAACAACTATAAAGATTTTTGACCATCAGTTTCTTTAGTTTAGTTTCCGCTAACTTGCCCCCAATTTGTTTATTCAGATGGTTTCCATCAAGTCCTGGTTGAAAGTGATTTTATCGATTTAGACTGTCTTCTCTGAAAATTCGAATACGATATGGGTCATCCACATATTCAAATATACACTAATTTTAAGTGAATATTCACTAATTGTAATTGAATTTTCGCTTAGTTGAATTACAAACTTAATCAAATCGGTACAAATGTATTGTTTGCTTTATAAATGTTGTATTTTGTTAAGAAATTGTAAAACTAAAACAGTAATTTTTGATTTTTAGAAATTTAATTGCGAACACACTTTGCACAAGTTAGTTACTGATTTTCAGAATATTATTTCTGATATTATTTGTTTATTCTATTTTATCTGTGAAAAGAAGTTTTTAAATTATTATTTTATAATTATTTTGCCTAATTTAAAAGAATTTGAATTGAAAATAAGCTAGTAACATTTTAATAATATTTCTTATTAAATATAAGAATTTAAAAAAAATTACATTAGGCTATTGTTTTAAAGTGTGAGTTACAAAAATTGAAATTAATAACTTTCTCAGTTTTCTATTCCGAGAGCACTTTATACAAATCAATTTTTAACTTAATAATAAATAATCAGTAATTCTTACCTGAGGACGTCAATACTGAAGTCGTTATATATTATTCATTTATTTCCATTAACTTAGACTAATGTTCGATCAAAGTATAGTTAAAGTGTAGGTTGAAGTTCGACCAACAACGTGTTCAGCATTACATTGATATGAGGGTGGGGTTTATTCATGATCGTATAGTTGGCACCCCCACTTAATCAAAATTGAGATTTTATTAGCTTAAAATTTCGAGCTAATTAAAGACATTTTTGGACTGCAAAAAATAATTTCAGACTGTAGTAAAATTTGTTGTATTCTTAAATTTAAAATGGGGGTGCTAACTATAAACTAAGTCAGCAGCCTCAGAAGATGCAAGTGCACGAAAAAAAATTTTAATTAAACCAACATTTTGAGCTATTTAAAGACTACATATATAAAAATAAAGACACAATAATTTTCTAAATTATCAATAATTAATTGGCATTTTCCGTAACTGTGATGATGAAACTGTATGTATTAAATAATTTAAATCTTTTTTAATTCCATATAATTATTTCACTATTAATATTAAATTAAGAAACAGTTGATTCACAGTCAATTATTCACCAAAACTGTTATTGAGATTATTTAATTTTTGTTCAATTTTTAAAGTGGGGGTGCTAACTGAATTTCGAAAAAAATCTGATTTATGAGCAGTCGCAAATTTCCTGTTATTTTAATTTTAAAATAAATTAATTTAAAGATATATTTTGAACTATTAATGGTGGGTTTTGATTTTTACTAAGTTAAACAGTTTTTATTTTTCACTGATATTGAGTAAAATAAAAAACTTATAATAACATACAACAATTATTTGATTCATTTTTTCATTCAATAATTATTAATTTACAAATTTTTCTACCAGAATGGAATAAAAGTTTTTCAAATATATATTTAAAAGTATCACAAAAATGTTATGATGCTATCTTTGTTGGCAGTTGTACATATGTGAAAATAGGGTTTTTATGTCTGCTAACGAGCCAACGATGAATTTAAAGACTTATTAAAGGCTTTCAGTTTATGCATTTATAAATTTGCGACTGCTCATAAATCGGATTTTTTTCCAAAATTAGTTAGCACCCCCACTTTAAAAATTAAAAAAAATTAAATAATCTCAATAATACTTGTCCATTTGTTATACTTTTTTTATAAAAATTAAGAACTAATTACAGGCTTTCAGTTTGTGCATTTATAAATTAGCGACTGCTCATAAATCGAATTTTTTTCCAAAATTCAGTTAGCACCCCCACTTTAAAAATTAAACAAAAATTAAATAACCTCAATAACAGTTTTGGTGAATAATTAACTGTGAATCAACTGTTTCTTAATTTAATATTAATGGTGAAATAATTATATAGAATTAAAAAAGATCTAAATTATTTAATACATACAGTTTCATTATCACAGTTATGGAAAATGTCAATTAATTATTAATAATTTAGAAAATTATTGTGTCTTTATTTTTATATATGTAGTCTTTAAATAGCTCAAAATGTTGGTTTAATTAAATTTTTTTTTCGTGCACTTGCATTTTCTGAGGCTGCTGACTTAGTTTATAGTTAGCACCCCCATTTTAAATTTAAGAATACAACAAATTTTACTACAGTCTGAAATTATTTTTTGCAGTCCAAAAATGTCTTTAATTAGCTCGAAATTTTAAGCTAATAAAATCTCAATTTTGATTAAGTGGGGGTACTAACTATACGATCATGGTTTATTCATTACTGAAACTGGATAAATATTCAGATGTTTAATTACTCAATAATCATTATTGCCATTAGAATCGGTAATCATTATTTTTAGTTATTGATTACTTAAGTAAGCATTACTCCAGTAATTAATTACTTAATTAATGGTATTTAACTTGTATATTTTTTGAATAATTTTAGTAAAATTACTAATTAGCCCAACCCTGGTTGATATCAACTATAGTCTTAAAATTGGAAAAGTCTCAAAAATGAATATCTTAGAGTCCAGAATAAAATTAAACAATACAAGGCCATCTTTATAATGTTCTCTTAATAATTATAGATAATTATTAAATTTTATTTAAATTGAATCAGAAATTTTGAAATTTGTGCAGTATTTTTTAATCACATTAAATAAAATACATTTAAAAAAAAGTTTTTAAATAAAGTTAGATTGAACTTAAACTAGCAAGTCCATTAGTATTTTTTTCGGTTTCCAACATTAAACGACTAATTTTATTGGTAACAGTAGCTTTTGAACTATAGAAGTAGGAAGCAGCAATGGTGTCAAACCACTTAAATTGCATCAATTGTAATGTTGCTTGAAGTGCCACCGAAATTCCCATTCGCCGCTGATCATGCTATGCGAAGTGGTCATTGTGGTTTCATGAACCATGGGAGTGTCGTGAATAGGCATCCAAGAGTATAATTCCAAATTTTCGCAGTAATGACCGCAGTTTGGCATATTTTAGAATTTAAAATAAAAATGATAAATTTTGCAAACAAATACAGTAGCATTGACGTGAAATTCTTCAAATTCACAAAACTGCATTTAAAATAAATAAACTCTTTATAAAGATAATTTATGGATATAAAATGGCAATTAATGCCGTAAATGTCAAGTTGTGATAATTACAAACTAGAAAAAAAAAAGTTTTAATCCTATAATAAATGATAATTTATTTAAATTGAATTTATTAAACATTTAAAAAGTAATAAAAATCAATTATTTTTGTCGTTAAAGCATGTAATTAATTGTAATTTTCATTCGTTTCAGGTAAGTAAAGTCCTTCAACTTTACTGTTCTCGGGAGCTAATAAAAAGAAAGATTCGTACGAATGACTCAAGTTCAATGATAAAGGAGGTTAATCGTTGGCGCAATTTGTAACAGACTTATTGATGTGAGTATAAAAACTTCACAGTCCAGTTGGCGCGCATGTTCGTTTCATTTGTTATGCCAAGGATCAGATACGTAAAATCATTCGATTCTTTTGATTTATTTACGTGCACAACAGTTGCGATAATCGTTTTATTATCAACATTAATGTATATATCATGATACATCGCTTTTTTTCTCCCTCTCTTTTAAAATTCATTTTAGTTGAGAAAACGTGAGCCACATGGTACTTAGATCATCTGATCCATTTAAGCGTTTTACTGGGATATAAAAATACAAATTATATCTTGTTAATTATAATATATTGAATAAAAGAATCAGATGTTTTATAATTATAAAAAGTCGTATAATCTTTGTCTTGAACAACAAAGTTTAATTTAAAAACTTAACTTTTTATACAAGCAAGAACAAAAATTAATAAAGTGTTTTTTCTTAAAGTGATTGTCAATACATCCTTAAAATATTATTTATTAAAATATATGAATTTTTTTATTTATTTAAAACCTGCAGTCAAAATAAACTGTTCATTATTTTAAATAATTTGAAAGTAAATCTGAAATAAATAAAACCACCAACTTTATGCAAAAGATTTTTTTAATATGCTATATTTATTTTACAAAAAGCAAGGATAATAAGCTTCTTTATCTATACTCATTTGCAGAAAGCTTTAAGCCACTAAAAAAGAGTTGAAGTTTTTTTGAAAATCATAAATACAGTGCATTAAATCAAAATTTCAAGGACTTCTGTTTTTGCATCAAAATAAGAAATTCGTTTACTCAATTTTAGTGAGGTCAAGTGCAGTCTGAAAATGAACAATTTGCAATGGATTGACCCATATATTTAATATGCTGTATTGATTAATCATTATGGTTCATTCAAACATGAATAAATCATCATCAATTCGTTGAAATATCGAAAGATAGCAATCAAGGTTATTTTAAATGTATTGAATTATTTAATTGATACGTTGCACAATCAGTGTCCATCATATGTCCAATAAATCGCACAGTCTAGTATCCATGAATGTATCATTGTTCCTTTACGATAACCATTGGCAAAAGTAGGCGCATCAATCCACTGGTTCTTGTTTAGCAGAAAATCGGGTTATTAACGAAGGCATTATTCTTTTCCAATAATTTGATTGCCATTTGATTTGCAAATAGTATAATTATGCTCTTTTTGGATCTCAGTTTCTCGGAAAGATATTTTATTTAAAAATATTTAGTAACCTTTTACTTATAATATGTTTAAATTTATTAAAAAAGGTACATTTGATTTTATGTCTGGAAACTGAAATATTCTTTTATTTAAGATTAATTTCCAAAATATTGTAATATTAAATGAATTGAATAATATATTTTTGTTAATATAATCATTAAAAGAAAAAGAAAAAAATAATGACTCTTAAAACTTAAATAATAAATCTGATAATAAAAGAAAGAAAAAGCTATAAAAAAAGTATAGTGGGTTACTGTTATTTCGACTACATAAAGTCTTTTTCCCTCTAAACATAAAGCCTCATTAATGATGGAACTTACATTATACCTACGTATGAGAATATACTCGTTTTTATTTTTTATTCGTCATTTTTATTTTAAGATTGCTGTAATATATTTTTCTGTACAATGTTCAAACATCTCAGGGGTTGTAATTTTGTCTCTTTTAGTTTATGCAATATGAATTCGGTAGAAAAAAGTACATATTCTGTAAATGCATTGCAGTGAAAAATGTTATAATACAAAATATAATTACAGTTACATTTCATTTATTGTTATTGAAACAAAAATATATCTTTTTTATTTGATATCAACTACAATTTCTATTAAAAGAAGAAATAATAAAAAATAGTAATAAAACGCAATTAATAATACTTAAAGAATTCAATTGAATTTGAATGATTGATCAATAAAATAATTTGTATTATATTCATAAGACAAAAAATAATAATTAGTAATTTACAATTTAATTATTCGTAATTATTCTTTAAATGTTAATTTTATTTTGCCAGTGATAATAAAAGATAATTTGTAAAAAAAACTCTAACTGACAAAAACTTAAAACTTTTTAAATTGAGTTAGCTTTTAACCGAACTGATCCAAACTTTTAATTAGAATCTGCTTAGAATTAAATTATTACAAAAATTTGTGGCTCGATTTTGCTCTAAATCAAATATTAATTGTAATTAAAATAGCTTGCTTTTTTTCAAATATTGCCATTAATAGAGATATGTATTTAATATTATTATATTGATTTATTTGTTATCTGCATTCATTATCAAGATTATGTTACGTTATATTAAATTGATCATTAGTTAAAAAAACAAAACAAAATTAATAACAATTGATAATAATTATTAATTATTACTAATTTGACAATTAAAATTATATTTCTCATTTCAATTTTCTTTCAAATGAGTTGTAATATCATATAAATTACAATTTAATTATGAACTTTACAATTATCAATTAAATATGTTCATTATTTTCCTTCAGTTTTTGTCTTTCGTATTTCGCATGTAATCACGTATTTTAAGAGGGCTGTTACAATGCAAGTAAAATTCACACTTCAATGACATTTTCATGAAACATTCAAAGCCGTATTGAATTAGTCTCAAAAATGTTATAATTATACCTCCCAAGAATAATACACCAAAAAGCAGTTAATTCAAATAATTTAATGTAATAAAATTTACTTTACATAGTCATTATTTTAATCAAAATTCATCTGAATTAAATTACATACACGAGACAAAATTAATTAAATTGAAATTACATAGCTTAAAGTTATTTCAATAAATTAAGTCTTAATAATGATACAATAATATTTTCTTTACATATACTAAACATCAATTGTTCTACTCAAATAATTTTGTTTTAAAATTTTTATGTACCGTCATTTATCGACTTGACAGCAGTGATAATGTATGGTGTTTTATTCTATACTCTAAAAAACTTTAAATGAATATTTGCCATACATAATTAAAAATATATCCGCCACTCATTTCAATCCAATATTACAAATTTTTTCAGTTAATTTTTTTTCCTTCTTCTTCGCGCTTCTTTCTTTCAGTTAATTTATTTATGAGACATCTAACGTCTAATACCCTTAGTCCAATGACTGATGAACCGATGCCTGAGATGAATAATAACATTTTTTTCCCTGTAGCATTAACATCTGTCCGTGAATCATAATTACACATTTCGCTTCACATTGAAGTTGCTCGATACTCTCGTATACGCTTTAATAACGTGCGATATCACGGTCAGAGAATAATGTCAGGCTCATAGCCATACAATCTTTAGGAGCAGACGGTCGATGAGTATTGGGCGTGTTGTAATAATGAAGTGTACGTCAGCCACGAGAGGATTTCAGTTGCTGAAATTTAATGCAATCTTCGACAGCACTGAGAGTTACATCGAGGTCACTACTTTTGAATTTTTCTTCGTCTCTCTTTCTCTCTCGCTACTGACCTCCTATCTTGGTCACCTCTTCCGCATTAAATAATGCCGCATTTATTACGCATCTCAGCATTTCATTTCGCTTTGCCTAACAAGTATCTCTGCCGCAGATCGCAAAATCGATTTACGAGCGGTCTTGATATAGTTGCGAGACATGTTTCACATTGAAACGAAACACATGGAGGTAACTTTTTTTACTTATCCGTGTCAAGAACATGCACCTCCGGCGTTTAGCGTATCAATGATCGCGCGTTAACGCAATTAACAAGCTGAAGTCAGTTCATGACGAATAAAATGTTTCCGCAAGGCATCCAAATGTTACGTTACGTCAATTCTTTGCTTATGTTCGTGGTTTTTTTTACACAAAAAGGGAAATGAGTTTTTTTAAAATTTAATTTGAAATTGTCCATTTTTGGAAAAATCACATTCGCTATTATATCGAGGACGTCGAGTATCGTGTAAGGATTTTATGTCAAGAGCTTATATTGTTGTTTTAAGTAACGTTTGTACGAACAATATTTGGCAGAGACCATGAGAGTTCGTTTGACTAATTTACTTTTATTATTTGGTATTAACTTACTAATTGTACAAAAGCAAGTGGAAAAGAATGAAGAGATGCCGAAAGGCTGTCAGAGAAAGACAAAAACTTTTGTACAGAGTATTAATAAAAGTAATATTTTTTTGTAAAAAAACTCTTACTTTTTTCTTGGGAATTTCTTTTAATGATATCTTTTGTGTAAATTAAATTTACTTGAAATGACAAAAGATCTTTTTAAAAGTTGAATGATTATTATTTAAATCACATAGTTGCCTAGCTAATATTGCACATATTCCCTGAATAGTAATTTTACTTGCAAATATTCGTAAAAAGAATATGTGATTTTCATATATAAAAAATTATATTATTATATGAAAATGTGAAATATAACTGCGAAACTCGGGGTGTTATTAAAAAAGAATTGAATTTTTTTCATATACTATATTACTTTTCATATGTAAGTTTGTGATGAAAAATTGTATTTTTACTCTAGGGCTTTATCTTCTCTCATTTTGCCCGACAATTTTTCCACTCTAACATCAAATGTTTCTTATTTTCCTCTAGCACGCCACACGGGGAGTCAGAAGAGAAACAGCATGCATTACCAATAATCCCAATTCTCGTAACATCATCTCGCGCATAATTTATATTGTTTGAAATCGATAAATTTGTCTCGCCGGACTGGTTACACATTTTGTGTTTCCATTAAAGTATAAATGATCAATGTTAATTGATCACATTATATGTTCATCTGCGATAGTGGTTGCATTGTGCGGTTAAACGACACATTCAATGCTTTTACATACAGAAACTTTAACTGCTTCCTTGTAAATTGCTGTATTGAGCAAATATGTGGTACAACATCTTTTCTCTGTGTTCGTTCGTGTGTCACCCCACATATTGCACAAAATTGTACGACTCATCATACGGCTACTTCAACAAAATATATATATTAGTATATGTGTATCTGTGACATATAAAATAGAAAAAAAGGATAGAAACTGAGTGTTGCAAAAGTATTCCTATATTGCCAGACCACTTCCGCTAACTTTGCGACCAAACAAGACGACTTTTTTTCACATGCTCCCCATTTTATATTATACATCTCGATTCGATTGCGCTATTTTATAAAAATATATATATACGTCGCGCTCGAGTGGCTTTACGACGTTGCGCTTTGCTCACCATCGGAAAACGAAAGGGAAAACTGATAATTTTTTTTCGTTAAAATTGAAAGTGGATCCGATCAATCATTCTCGTTGATCGGATATCCTCGTATAATATTTGTCTTGGGCCTCTCTCAATAAGTGCTTTTGATTGATTGGATCAGCCCTTATTTGATATTCTATTGCAAACATTTTTGCTATAAAAATATTCAATATATATAATATTTACATCGTCAATATCGAAGAATCAATTTTGACGTCTTTTCTTTTTTCTCTGCTATCTAAATTGCGGATCGTCATTTTCATCTGGAAATTAAGCTTTGGACGGGTAATAAAGTGGTTGACGGTTAAATGAGCGGGTCAATCCTTTATGCGAAAGGGGGATTTGAAAACACACATACACATACCGAGGAAGCAGAACAACGCTCTTCTGCATTTCAAGTTGCAAAGCCGGAACGTAAACGCGCGTAAATTGTCAAAGAGAGTTTCTATTGTCGGATGAATCGATAGTCGAGGAAATTGAAGCACCTTGTTCTGGCGTTTCTCGGTTGCTTGGCATCGGCAGATTGGCTTGCAACTACTCACGGAGTCTATTTATTCGCCGTCGCAGTTTATCCGAGGAGCCTCCACTTCCGGACCTCCATTATTAGTTCTCAGTCCAAGCGATCTCTGGCAATCAGTATAGATAACGATTGCTAAACAGCTAGGACAGAAAGAGAGAGAGAAAAAAAAACCTTAGTATATCTTTATCACTTTAAGTGGTAACGTGATATTAAATCTAGCTTGTCGTAATTGTTATTGTTGTTGTCGTGGGATAATTTGACGTTAATCAGCTGCGGGGATTAATTCTTATACTTTCGTTGCCAGGTACGGTGGATTTGCAACGAGAGAACTCCATTCGCAGAGTCGAAAAAACAATCATGCTAATGGCTACCTACCGAGAAAATTTGTACTCCCGGCTATATAATAATAACTGTCCGCAAATGGATGGGTCACAGCAATGTGTGCAAACTGTGTACATTGCTGAGAACCTGCAATCTAACAACTCTGGTGTGTGTGAGAGAGCATTTGACATTTTCAAAAAGGTCGGCGCATATTATTATCACAATGATGATTTCTGTGCCAGAATAAGGCAAGCATTTAAAAATCTCTCTGATTGGTCGCACACAATTTTGTACAACTGAATGTTTCAATTAACATGAATGGATTATGCAGAACTGCGGAGAAATATGATAATTATTCAGACAAAAATGTGTATTAACATTATTTTTTATTTCGAAAAATTGCTCTATTACATGTTTTTATAAGTAACTTGAATTCGAAATGTAAAAGAATCTTTATCTTGGAATATTAAGAAAATTGACAATCTTTTACTTTTTTTATTCGAAAAAAATAACGTTTTGATATTTTGTTGAAAGGGCATCACAAGGATGAGATAAAGTTGACAAAAAGGTTTTTGTGCGACCTTTGAAATAAAGTGTTCTCTGGTATTTTAATACACTTTGTGTTGGAAAAACAATGTAAACTTAAAATCAGACGAGTGTTGGATCGTTCCCAGCTTGCGTTTCGATTTTTTTGCACGAGAAAATAATACCTGCATCTGTAAACGTGATATATTGTCTTAAAACAAATATCAACAAGAAGAAGGAAGCGAAATAAGCAAGATTCTATTATAATACTACTTCGAATTGGTTTTGAATCTCGGATTTCATTTCAACTCGTCTACGGCTTGTTATTTTTTCGATTTATGTGAAAGTTGTAACAGAACCAACAATGCTCCTAAGAAGAATTTACACGATGGATACTCTGATAGCGACACGTTGTTTCGAATTTGTTCGTGAACCTTCAATTCAGGGTTACACTCACTTTCTTATCGGGTAATTTCAATTTATCGCCTGTTACTCTAAAAAACATAACCTAATTCGTATAACCAACGAGATTAATGTCAAATATAATTGACTCCATTTTCAACTTTTGTCGCACTTTTTCAGTGAGCTGGTTCATTGACAGAAACAAATATCTGTTTATGTGTGTTGGCTTGTAAACGCACAGGTTGTACGTTCTCGTTTTTAATTTTGTTTTCAAACTATTCATGAACTTGTTTAATTATACAAATCATTGTATCACCGTTGAGAAAACAAACTGCAACTTTACCATACATATATAAAACACGCAGTTGCCTTTTTCATGATTAATTCAAAAGTATTGGTATTTTAGATTGAGATGTTTTTCAGCTCGAACTGAAAAACGTAAAATTGCGTTTTGTTTTTGTTTCATTCATTTATCAAGTTTTACTTTAAAATCAAACTTTTAAATACACATTTTATCATTTTCTAAAAAAGTTGAATAAATAAAAAAGTTATTGCGGTGTATTACGGAGTATGAAATTAATTAATAGTATAATGTTTTTGAAATATAATGAAAAAAAACTTGTGAAATCTCGATGAAATCAAATCAATATTGACTTTGAGTAACAAAATAGTGGCGTAACAATTGGTCGAATACTAAAGCAACATTGAATGCCAGTATGCATCCAGGTATTATATTGTTCCATCATTCAATCTAACGTTGAAATAGAGTGACGTCAAAAAGTTGTGAAAAATCATAAATGTGTGTTAATAGTATTGCTTCCAGTGTAGAAGCAATCTAATGTACAAAGTATAAATTTAATTTTGCAACAAAATAATTTAGATTTTAATAATCAATATAAATGGAATATTTTAAAATCACATTTTAAATGGAATATTAGATGATTTTAATTAAAGGAAAACGTGACTCGATTTGTGTCTTTTATTTTTACACTTAACACTTCGGTTAAAGTCACAGTTTATATTTGGTTCCGTTGAGTTTTTAGATATTTAGAGAAAGTCATTTAAGAAAGTGTGTTTAGGATTCTGGTTTGTGGATTTATAAGTTGGAATTTGAACGAGTTTTATTCGTGCCATGGTACTGATTAAAATAAATTGGCAGTGAGATTATAATTTATGACATGTTGCAAAAGAATAATGACAACAAGATTATTTTCTCGTCTCGAGACAAAAGAAGTCGTTCACACTATTAAAGTGTATTATTTTTTTCTTCCAATATCTACTCATTGCTTGTACTTTTAATATATTCAATTAATTTATGATTATATTTTTAGTCAATAAACTTTTTTATGAATATCAGTTTAAATTATTTCATAATAAATTTGTCGATATCTTTAGTAAAATGTATTAATCGGTGTGTTGTTTTTTGCTGTACATACTAAGTAATTTATTAATTAATTAGTTATCGTGTAATTAAATTTATATCTTAGGAAAAAATTTACGATAATTTCATAGTAATTGTGAATATTAATTTTGAATCAATCAAAATTGAAGCTTCAATTATTCAAAATTATATAAAGTAATAATGATCAAAATGAAATTGTCTCGTTATTATCAATATTCCCATGACATCATTTTTAACATTCACAAAACTTATTTTTATTAGATTATAATTAAAAAAAACATGACATGAAATAAAGAAGGTTACAATAAATGTCATTGAAAGAACAATGCTAAAAATGATATTACATCTGATGAAATCGAGAAAAATATAAAAACACATGTCGAGATGTAAAAATTATTTTGTAATTGTTACGGTGTATTGCAAAACCTTTTATTTTAACATGTTTATTTGACTACTTTTGGACACAAATATAAATTGAAGATATTAAATTAAAGTATTTTTAAGTAAATTATTTATATTGACATATTTCTAATTCAAAATTAAAGTAATTTTTGTCAATAATAAAACCTTGTTAAATTATTTAAATGAAAAAATGAAAATTAAATGAAAAAAGGATCATATAAATCTAAACATTTTTTATTACAAAGTAAATATACTTGGACTATTTTACAAATGAATGAAATACAATTACATTAGTGTAGAAAATTAAAATTCATTTTTACTCTTAATAAAAGCGAAAGCTACATTTCCAGCAAAATTATGCTTTATTCGTTATACAAATTTTGCTTTATATTAAATATTATGAGACTTTGTAGAATGTACATTTTGATTAAACGATATCACGTTATTCGTATGATTTCAGTTGAATCATTATTTAGGTGAACGATGAAACTGCTATATTCGATGATAAGTCGTAAGTTTCCAATTAAAATAGCGTCAAAATGAAATGTAAAATGTGTTTAATCGACAATCAATGTATCTATGTTTTGTTTTAATTTTCTATTTTCCAATCACAAATATTTGTCGTAGACAAAATATTTTCTTATTAAAAAAGAAAATTTGTGACGAGTGTAAATTTTTGTTTGTTCTTCCATTGCAGAAGGGTTATTTTGCTCGTCAGTTATGAAGCGTGTCGTGTACCCCGGCAGTAGTATATTCGCTGACATGCTGCTTCCTGCTTCGAAGTTTTCTATTTCGTTTCAACACACAGTAAATAGAGTAGTGAAAAATGGTCCCACTTTTTGCAGATTTAGTTCAATATTTTATGGAGTACCCCGCCAGATATCTAGATGCATTTAATACTTTATGTGACTTTGAGCTAGTCGGTAAGAATAATACACAGTGTTAAATTTTTGATAAACGAGACATTTTTAAATAAAAATGAGCGAATAATTGACTAAATCATTTATATTTTTGTTGTTCGCCACATGAATACTTGGTGCATGCAAACTAACTTTTAATTATCACACTTACATTGTCGGTGTGATGACGTAAAACGGCATTCAGTGTTGGAATAATAAATACTCGAGAAACGAGTCTCAACTGCTGTTATTTATAGTTTCTTATTTAAATTCATTTTATTTGGATGGAAATTTTTGGTTTAATTTTTACAAGTATTTATTTTCGCAAGATGAAAAATTTATTCCAATTTAATGTTACTTATGAATATTTGTTTAGCTGTTTATATTTATGATGTTATATCAGTCATTCAGTTTATTATTCTCGTTTGGCTGTTGATTAAAGCAAAGTTAATGCAACATCTGTCTTTGAAACACATAACAATTCGCAGTACATACAAAAATAGACTATTGTTGTACGCATTCGGATAAACAAAAAACTATACGTATCGAAAACTTGTTGTTTTTCATTGTAAATAAAAATGTGTTCCAAAATTGTTGTTCTGGAATTTCATATTTAAATAAAAAGATATTGGGTTTCTAATTGATCCAAAATTGATATCATTTTAAAATCAGTTAACGCGTAACAAAACAATCATGCTAATGTGAAAATCTTCTGAAAGAAAAAATGGCTTCATCATGTATTTTGACCTACGTCAATAATTGAGAAAACAACGCTCTGTCTTCTAGCATAAATCACCTGAACAAACATGACACAAAACCAATTCCATCAATTTTCCTCTCGCATTCATTTTCAATCGATGTTTATTTAATGATCATACTTCACATTTCCATAAGTTATTAATAAAACTTTCGATTTAAAGTATACATAATTAATTCAAGCAACTGAACTGAAAAGTCGAATTTAAATATTAAAAAAAAAATAAGTGCCCATCATTCGTGTCAATAGCCTCAATATTCAAGCTGCGTGCTGCATACTCTAACTAAATTATATAATTTTTATTGTGTTCAAAAATCAGTCGACCGAAGAAATAAATCTCGAAGGTTAACAATTGTCAATGTAAAAAACAATAATCATAAGAAGAAGAACAAGAAAAAATAGATTCGGAACGTGCGACTTATATAATTATTATTGTTTACTCGCGTGTCTGATGCGCAAACTTTTGCATTATTTCATTTTCCCGATGGCCATAAGTCAAAAATTCATTTCACCAAAGCGAAAGTTTTGTTTTCCCCGCTAATTCAGGTGACACGCCTGCAGCGATTGATGGCTTGTGGCCGACTTTCCGATCCGTGACCCAGTTCCGACTAGGCCACGATTAATCCAAGATACTAATCTCGCCACTCTCCACTGGCGTGCATCTTTCCGCTTTCTCCGGGTGCTCCCCCCTCCTCTACTTTTTTTCCTCATTTGAGTCTCTTTCACTTCTTTGAGACAGTTTTCTCGGCGGCACGCTCGACATAAAAAATTTATTGTCCTTGCTAAAGCAATTGTCATTACTTTGCGACGATTACCGGTCATTAATCGGACCACACACTCGTCTGATATTAGTTTTTAAAAGTCAGTTTCGGCGACCTACTCTCCTTTGTTGAGGTCCTAAAAAGCCAACATCTGCGCTTCGCCAAAAACCGTTCCTCTTGCTGTTTTTTTTTCTTCTTCGCTTTCACCTTGGTCTACTTTTGCGAAACCCTTCGTCATTGACGAATCGATCCCGGAAGAAAGGGCTCGAGTGTCTTGGACAATCGGACACGAAATTCTCCTTCGCAAAAGTAACCAGTGAAAAGAAACACACACACACAGAGAGAGAGAGAGAAAGAAATTTAAATGGCTTTGACGTCTCGGCGCATCGCGCGTCGAGTGGCGGAAGGAAAGAGCGTGTGTTTGGAGTATGGTGCCAAACCGCACAAAAAAAGGGGCATGAGAGGAGCGCGACAGGAAAAGTAGGGAAAAGGCAGGCAAGCGGCGGGTAGGAGTGCGCAAGAGTGGGGACCGCCGGCGAGGTTGGCAAGCCAGTGTCGGCGCGCGCGACCAACTCTCAGTGTTGCTCGGACTGCTCTCGCGTTCGGCACAAGTTGTCCGGACACCAGCTCCCCGTCCGGTGTTCTCTTTTGGTTATCGTTGTTGTTGTTGTTGTTGTTGTTTTTGTCGGTGAGCATGGCTGTATCCGCCGACTGACAGCACCGAAAGCCTCGACATGTGACACCATTGGGAATGTTATAAATAAAAGATAAAAAGCTCTAATTGCGCACTCGAGGACAGAGTTTAAAAAGCGAAAGTCTAGTCGGCTTGCGTAAAATGAGCCCGGCTTCTCAGGGCGCGTTGGAAGTGGAGCGTTACATCGGCAGCTGTCTGATCTCGTCACAAGTGAGGCCGGCGCACAAGGACTTTGCTTGCTCCGCGAAGAAGCACTATCCCCAGCAGAGCAAGCAAAACTATGCCGAGCAGGGCCAGTGGGCCGGCAGTTCGCTTATTTCGATGACGTCCCGGCGCCAGCGGTCTTCAC
>JABFPM010000686.1:0-25807 GCA_022817325.1 Idris sp. 1 HC-2018 | reverse complement strand
GGTCTTTAAAGTGCCGCTCGACCATGCAGATTCGTAGCAAAAACTTATCCATAATGCGCCTGAGACGATACGGAATTTCCGCTTTTGTTGGTTATCTTTAAGTTTACTTATTCAGGAAACATAAAGTGGACTTTAAGTAGACTTTGCAAAATTACATATAAATTAAAAAATTAAATTTTTAAAAATTTGTATTGTTATGTCAATGTCATTATTTTGATATTTTGTAAACAAAAAATTATGAAAAAATTTAAATTGTTTAATTTATATGTAATTTCGCAGTCTACTTAAAGTCCACTTAATGTTTCCTGAATAAGTAAACTTAAAGATAACCAACAAAAGCGGAAATTCCGTATCGTTACGTATTACATAGCGCATTATGGATAAGTTTTTGCTACGAATCTGCATGGTCGAGCGGCACTTTAAGCTTCCGTTGAGTGGTTGAACGTTGACTGGGTATACTGAATTAAAATGTAAATAATAATTTTAAGGGTTGGGAGGCTCAGGACAGCTCAAACCCTGCCTGCCTGAAAGACGTTGACGAATGTTCGTTAAATCATCCACCCTGCTCTTTAAATCCTCCAGTAAGCTGCTTCAATCGTCCTGGTACATTTTTCTGTGGAAATTGTCCCCAAGGCTACACAGGAACAGGATATTATTGTACCGACATCGACGAGTGTGCCATAGACAATGGTGGATGCAGTCTGGTACCAAAAGTGCAATGCCTCAATACTTTGGTAATATTCTTGTTTTTTCGTGAACTCTATTGATTCTGTTTGTACCGTTTAACCAATTAAAATAAAGATTTTGAATAAGATCTTAATTTTAAACTAACATGTAATTATGATTATTTCTATTTGACATAAATATTGCAATTTGTCTAGGGTTCAAGAATTTGTGGCCGATGTCCACCTGGATACGATGGAGATGGAGTTTCTTGTACCTACATAGGTGTATGCAGAATTAATAATGGTGGTTGTCATCCCTTGGCCACTTGTGTTCACAATCAGCAAAGCACCAATTCTTATGTCATGTGCACGTGTCCTGAAGGTTACAATGGTTCAGGCATGGGTCCACATGGATGTCAGCAAAATACCGCAGTAACTCCTACAACTCCAGTTTGCAATCGCTTCAATTGCGAACATGGAACTTGTACAACCAATAGTCAAGGAGTAGCTCAGTGTGTTTGCGATCTCAATTATTCAGGTAAAAGGTAATTTTGTAGAACATAGCAGGTTCAAATGTTTTAAGAATTCTTTTAATGTAGGTCCCAAATGTGACATTCAAACGAATCCTTGTGATCCAAACCCTTGCAAAAATGGAGGAACTTGTATAACGATTCGAAAAAGAGGCCAGTGTAGGTGTACTCCTACTTATACTGGTCTAACTTGTGACACCCCGAGACAATCTTGTGGCGGAGTTTTTGATGAACCATTTGGTACAGTTGAGTTTCCTATAGGAGGCGAACAGTACTCACATGGTCTAAGCTGCTCGTGGCTGATAACTACAAATTACAGTATGGTTCTGAGTATAACATTTTCGAGATTCCAGATCGAATCTTCAAGTGAATGCAGATACGACTTTCTACAAGTGAATATAGTTTTTTAGTTGACTTATTCTTTTATTATTATTGTTGTTATTACATTTTTGTTTTGTAGATTTATGATGGCAGGACAGCTGGAAGTCAGATGATTGGCAGATTCTGCGGAGACACTCCACCTCTTAATGGGACTATTATTTCGACACACCATGCCATGTATTTCTGGTTTCACTCTGACAGCACTATCAGCCACGATGGTTTTGCTTTCAACTGGACAAGTATTGAACCGGTTTGTGGTGGGGAAATTAGTTCTGATCATGGTTCTCTCAGCTCTCCAGGCTCACCAGGAAAGTATCCAGCTAACAGGGATTGCTACTGGAATATCAATGTCAGTCCTGGAAAAAGGATTCAGTTTCACTTTTATACTTTGATGCTGGAAGAACACCAGACTTGCGATTATGATTATCTTAAGGTTTGCTAAACAAATTGTATGAAAAGATGTACTTTTCTTAAATTAAAAAGTTGATCAACTGTTTTAGATAACTGAAACTTTAAATAATGCCGAACACGTCTTGACTCTGCAATGCAATCATACCGTACCTCCTCCAATAACAACTTCTGGAAGACAAGCCCAGGTGCATTTTCATTCAGACAACTCAGGCCAAGATAATGGTTTTCAACTTGTATTCTCAAGTGTTCCAGGTAATGAAGTAGTGTTTTAATTTCAAAATTGTAAGACAATTAACTAAATATTTTGTTGGAATAAAAAGGTTCTCCAGATTGTGGTGGCATTTACACGGCTGAAAGAGGAGAAATAACATCTCCAGGTTATCATGACAGTAGTTACCAATCGTCTCTGATTTGCGAGTGGCTTATACGTTTACCAAAGAACGAACGAATTTCTTTAACATGGATAGACATGCAGATAGAAGAAAATTCTGACTGCTCTTATGATTATATCAATGTACCGTAACTACTTTTATTGTTATCTACTACGATTTTCTACTACAAAAAAATAAATATTAATTGTAATCTAATGTTCATTTAGCTTTATGATGGTGAAAACTCAGATGCACCTCTGATTGCTCGGTACTGTGGATCCACCCTACCCAGCAACATGGTTTCCACCTCAAATGCCTTATTAATTAAATTTGAAACCGACACTAATTCTGTTGACAAAGGATTTAAAGTGAAATACGACACCTTTTGCGGTGGAGAATACCGCGAACTCACAGGAATAATAACATCTCCGTACTTTCCCAATGAATATCCAGGCTCAAAAGATTGTGTTTACCAAATCATACTTCCTCCTGGTTATATTGTTAAATTTAAAATCGAATTTATGGACATGGAGCCGACTTCGGACGAGTGTGTTTTTGACTATCTGGAAATTCGAAATGGAAACAATGAAAATTCAACACTCTTGGCTAAGTTGTGCAACGCCAACGATAGTATGCCAACAAGTCCATACTTTTCATCGCACAATTATATGTATTTAAGATTTATCACGGATTCTTCTATTCACCGACCTGGATTCAAAGCAAACTATACTGCAATCGAACAAGGTATACAAACAAGTTATATTATCACTTAACTCGTGGTTAAGACATTTTGAAGAATTTAGTACCTTGGATATAATATCAATATAAATATTATCTTTATTTATAAACTGGCTAAAGTCGTCAATATGGTAGGTGTTAAATTAGAAATATGAAAATAAATTAACTGTAACTTTGTCTAAACTAAGAGTTTTCACGTTAAATTTAGAGTGTGGTGGCATGTATGCTGAACCATCAGGTGTTATCCAGTGGCCAAAGGAAGAAGGATATTACAAGAGCGATCAGAATTGTACCTGGATCATAGAAGCACCTGCTGGCACTGTTATTCAAATAACTTGGCAAACTTTCAGCATAGAATTGAAATCAAAATGTTCCTACGATTATGTCGCACTTTATGATCACTACAATTCACCCAACCAGCAGTTGATCAACAAGTAAATAATTTATTTGAATGATTTGTGTATTTCATGTTCTAAAATCCTTTTTGTTTGTATTTTAGATATTGTGGATCTACTAAACCACCGATAATTACTAGTCTCGGAAATATCCTAGGTGTGGTGTTCTATTCGGATCGTTCGGTCGAAGCCGAAGGATTTAGTCTCAGTTACTCATTTGTAGATACGTCAAAAGTATGCGGAGCTCATTATTACACGCCAGTCGGTTCGATTAAATCTCCAAATTATCCCGATGATTACCCTTTTTCGAAGGAATGTGTATGGGTTATTCATGCACCAAATCGACATTTGGTAGTCTTACGAAAAAAAGAATTCCAGCTGGAAAGTCATCGACGATGTAAATTTGACTACTTAGAAATTAGGTAGGCAACAATTTTGGAAAAACCATTATCAATACAAACATTTTAATAAATAACATTTTAGGAATGGTGGATACGACAGTTCTCCATTATTAGGCAAATTCTGCGGCACCAGGATTCCGGAAGAAATTATCAGCACAAGTAATCTGTTGTACTTGAAATTCGTGTCAGATGACTCAAAGTCAGCTAAAGGGTTTGAACTTGAATGGGACAGTACTACAGCAGGTAAGTAATTTTTTTTGTAAAATTAACTTTGCCAAAAACTAACATTCCATATACAAAATCTAATTTTTGGTCTTTTTTAGGCTGCGGTGGCACGTTAACAGAGAGCAAGGGTGACATAATATCCCCAAATTATCCCCAACCGTACGAAAATTACGCGGACTGTACTTGGAAAATTGCCGTGGCAGCCGGCAGTGTTGTGCAAATCATTTTCATAGATTTCGAATTGGAGGTGAATGCTCCCTGTCGATTTGAACATCTAGAAATTTCCGATGGCTTTGTTGGACATTCCAAAAATGTTCACCATTACTGTAACAATATCCCCGACTCAATGTTGTTAATGGAAACCAATTTAGTTAACATCAGATTTCGCAGTGATGCTTCAGATGCTGGAAGAGGTTTTCACATTCGTTATAAAACAGGTAATTTAGACAAAGATTTAACATTCTATCAGATGACACATCTACAAACATCATTTTTACAGTCTGCAACACACCGGTCTCGGGTTTCGACGGAGTCATCGAGTCTCCAAATTTCCCCAACGAATACGGCGACAATGTCAACTGCACCTGGACAATTCAAGCTCCAAAAGGCAACAAACTCAAGCTCTCATTTTCACATTTCGAATTAGAGCAGCACGGCTCAAAAGTCTGCGATACGGATTTCGTTGAAGTGAAAGAAGGAACCGAAGGTAACCCGACCATTGAAGTAGGCAAATTTTGTGGAACTGAAAAGCCTCCGATAATACTGTCCCAGCAAGACCAAATTTTCGTTTATTTTGTCACCGACAGTAGTATAACACTTTCTGGATTCAGACTGGAGTGGGCGGTCGAAGGTTGCACTGCACGACTCCACCGACCCAAGGGTACCTTCACGTCGCCAAACTTCCCCAACTCTTATCCCCAGAACATTGAGTGCCAGTGGTACATCGAGGTGGACCTGTTTCACAGCATTCAGCTCACCTTCAATGTTCTGGACACTGAGAGGTCAAACAGATGTCAGTACGATTTTGTAGACGTTTTTAATGGAGCAGATGAGAATGCTCCACACTTGACACGCTTGTGCCATTCAACCAGAGAGGTCACTGTGACCAGCACTGGAAACAAAATGTTCATAAAATTTGCGTCAGATCCAACTTATGCTTCCAAAGGATTTTCTGCTTCTTATAAAAGTGTGGCATTGAACTGTGGAGGCATCTTTAATGCCTCAGAAGGTTCCATTCACAGTGCGAACTATCCGTTAAATTACAATCTGAATCAGGACTGCGAATGGCTGATTACAGTGGACGATCATCATGTGGTGAACTTGACCTTCACTGATTTTGATATTGAGCATACGAAGAATTGCACTGATGATTATGTTAAGGTTTGAAACTTTTTGAAGAAGTGCTTTGTTTGTTGATAATTTAAAGTTTAAAATGTTATTTCTTATATTTATAGATATACGATGGACCCACCAAGGAATATCCTGAATTGGGCACCCATTGTCACAATGAGTTACCACCGATTTACAAATCGACTGGTAATCAAATGTTTGTTGTCATGAGAACCGACAATTTTATAACAGCCAAAGGGTTTAAAGCCAACTATAACCGAGCCTGCGGAGCTCGCATTTCCGTAAATGGTGAAGGCTACCTAGAGGCTCCATCAACGATGGAACAACAGGAAGTTACAAATTGTTCTTGGATTCTCGTGGCAGAAAATCCAGGTGTGAATTAAGACTAAACATAATATTAAATTAAAAAGCCCTTCTACATTTAAAATCATATCCGTTGTTGATATTTGCAGCTGATCGCATAACAATTTCGTTCTCTTATTTGGAATTTGGTGAAAACACTGAGGAATGCAAAAATAGCTTCTTGCAAGTGCATGAGGGTCAAAATTTAAGTGGACCAGTTTTGAGCACATGGTGCTCCAATAATGCACCACCTCCTTTAACCAGTAATGGCAATGCTTTGACAGTAAATATGGTGTACAAAAATTACGACGCCTCATTTACTATAATGTATTCATCTTTAAATACAGGTACAAGTCAATCAATAATACAATTTAAATTTGTTTATATTTTTCCCTAATCGACGCTTATCTGGATTTATGTTGTTTAGATGTTATAAACTTTAGCCACTTAACTGCGTCAGTAATTATAAATATTAAAAATTTCATTAAAAAAGAAAAAGGGGAAGGGAGGGTTCGAAACGTCATGATTTTTGTTATAAAAAGGGTCAAAGGGAATAGACAAAAAAAAGGTTCATTTGAAAATTAAAATCAAGTTAAGATAAAAATAAAAATAATTGAATGACACTATATGTGCCTAACTCAAAAAAAAATTTTTTTGTCTACATCAATTTTATTTGTAGCATGTGGAGGAAATTACACTCTGGAAAACGGTACAATATGTTCGCCCGGATATCCTGGAAGTTATCCTCTAAATGCTGAATGCGTTTGGGTACTGAACATGTCACCTGGAAATCAAATTCTCCTGAACTTTGCTAAATTTGAAATTGAAGACAACGAATACTGCAATACAGATTATCTTGAAATACGTGAGAAAGATGGAGCTGGAAAACTTCTCGGACTATTTTGCGGTAACAACATAAAAAATATCGTTGTTATGGGCACAGCTTGGATAAAATTTCGAAGCGACGACTCTGGCACTGCAGCAGGCTTCGAGGCTCAGTTCGTTATGAACAAAGATGTTGATCTAAGTGGTCCAACGGGGATAATTAGTTCGCCCTTGTATCCTAAAAAATTCATAAGAAGTGACGTGCTTCATTGGAGGGTGACCGTTGAGCCAGCCTACACAATTAACATTCAGTTTGATGACTTTCATTTAGAAAGAGAACATGAGTACGACTTCGCTCATCTAGCGGTAAATAAATGTTTGTCTTTTGCATAAATAACATGAGCTATTAATTAATTTTTCTTTCAGATATACGATGGATATGATTCAGAAGCACCAGAGTTAATTAAAACAACTGGACTTATGTTGCCTGAGCCGGTTCAGTCCAGTGGCAACGTGGTTTATATTGTGTTTACATGTGAAGGCAGTTACATAGGTCAATGGTTCCGTATGTCGTGGCTGCAAGTAGCCAAATATTCGATTGACAATTCTCCAGCAGTTGTTACCAATGGTTATTTGAATATAGTTATTTCTTTTTACCAATACCTATCTGTTTTACATATATTTGTCGACACAACTTGTCTTTATTATCTTTCCTTTTACAATGTTCTATACACTTTTGTGCTAATTACATTTATTCAGTTTTTCAATCCAAAATATATTTGCCTTTTTAGTTTCATTATATTTATCACTGTTTTGTCATCATCCTTTACCTCTTCCCATCTTCACTTAGGGTCGGTCTCGCTAGTCTTATGTTATTACTTATCACAATCATTCATGATGTTAAAGGTTTTCCTTATTCTCTTGGTGCTGCTCTGAAATTCATAACTCTTCTTATCATATAACCATCCGGTCTTTTCAATACGACCATAACGAGGAAGTTTATTCTTCACTAGCTTGTCTACTATACACTGGAAATACGAACATCTTATTCGGAGACGTTTAAACATTCTTTCGTGGTAAAAGATGGCAAAAGTATCTTATTAAAAGACGCTTTTGGCATATTCTGCCAGAAAGAATGTCTAAACATCTTTAAATAAAACGTTTGTTTTTCCCGTGTAAGCTTTTATATCTTGACTGCAAAGTATCAATCCATGTTAAATTATTCGATTGAGTATACGTTCTTTATTTAATTTACAAAATTGATAATTTTATTCAAAAAGTCTCTAACTCCTCTCAAAGCCATTAATCAAAATTAAAATCTTAGTTTCAGGTTGTGACGAAATAGTATCTTTAACAGGTGCCAATTCCTCTTTTTACATACGGTCGCCAGGTTTTCCGTTTGGTTACCAGCCAAATTTAGTCTGTCACTGGGTTATTACTTCTTCTCCTGGCACTCATATTAAACTAACATTTCGTCGAGTTGATCTTGAAGAATCGCCGAATTGTATGGCGGATTACGTTGCCGTTTATTCAGGAAATGCATTAGAATCCGAAAACACAGCGACTTTGTTGTCGAAAGTTTGCTTAGCCAATGCTACCTTAACTCCCATTGATGCTGGTAACATAATGACGGTGAAATTTGTAAGCGATGTTTATATGAATAAAACTGGTTTCAGTGGTTTCGCCTTCAGAGGTAAACTTTGTTATTATTAATTACAAATCAAAAATGCACAATTGACAATTCAACAATGTTTACTACAGATTGTGGCGGCACTTTAACCGGACCAAGTGGAGAACTTGAATGGAGTAATATAACAAACGTTAACAGGATGTTTAACTTTAATTGTGAATGGCATATTTCTGTGCGTCCAGGAAGAACTATTATGGTGGAAATTTCCAGTATGAACATTGAAAATTCTGATCCGAAATTTTGTAACAGAAATTATCTTGTTGTAAGTAGTATTTTTATCCAAAAACAAGTATGTTTATATTAATGTATTTGCTTCAGCAAATTCTAAATGAAACAAATGTAAAAAAAATTATCAAATGTTAATTTCAGTTGAAAAATGGAGAAAGTGAATTGTCACCCCTGCTGGAAGCAGGCAAGTACTGTGGATCAGATGTCCCTGTTCCGATGCAAACATCGAGTAACCATTTATTTATTAAATTTGTGGCAGCTGACAGAGGATCTGTATTCAAAATAAAATACAAGTACAGTTGAATCGACGTTTATTAGAATATTTAATGAACAATTTTGCTCATATATTTAAATTTTCAGTGAAGTTGGAATGAACTGTGGGGGTACATTCATATTATCAAAATCCCGACCACAAGAAGAAATCACCACCCCAAATTATCCAAACATTCCACCGCCTCACAGTGAATGCTTCTGGACATTTATGGCACCAGCTGGGGAAACACTGACAGTCCATTTTGTGGATCGTTTTGATCTTGCTAACAGTAAAGAGTAAGAAATAAAAAGTTATTGTGTTGGCAAATTTGTAATTAATAATTACTAATTATATATAATTACTAGCTGTGAAAAAGAGTATGTGGAAATCCGGGACGGAGGCACAGACATATCAAGATCCTTAGGAAAGTATTGCAGAGATACTCCGCCTGGTTCTGTAAAGAGTACAGGAAACGTCATATACATTCATTTTTACACAAATTTAGCTGACCCGAAAAATGGATTCAAAGCTATGGTCAACGCGTTAGGTTTGCCAACTAATATTTGATACATTTTTTAAGTATAAAAGTGTACATTTTTATTTTTATCAAAATACATTTCAGAGGTATGTGGAGGAATTGTAAGAGGAACGAAAGGAATAATATCGTCTCCAAATTATCCTGAAGTGTATCCAATAAGTACGGATTGTACTTGGTGGATAATAGGACCTCCAGATCATTCTTTGAAGGTGCAGTTTCGTGATTTAAATTTACCAGGAAGATCCAAAAACAATTGTCTTAATAGAGACTTTGTTGTCATCCACGAAAGAATTCCTGGAAATGATTCTGGTAATTTTGATTAATTGATTATTATTAACTAGGATCAAGGCGGGTAAAAATGATCAGTTGAATTTGTAAATAAAAATAACTGACAACGTTTACCAGAATATTTTTGTTCATTAAAAAAACTTGTCTTATTAATGAAAAGAAATTTGGGCAAGTTTAAAAGTAATTGTATAATTAGAAAATAATTGTTATTGTTACCTGTAGCACGATATGGCTGTGTGACATTGTTTTCAACGCTTGCAAATGTATTGTCAATCTTCAAATGCAACTTGAAAAACTTAAACCTTTTATATGGAAAACATATTTTGAAGTATTGTGAAGGTTGTGTGCACCGCAGAATATTTGTTTATAACTTCAAACTTTATTACTAACTTACTAAAGCTATCGGCTCAAAATCATCAATGTTTAAATGAATTCACTGAAAGCACGCGGCTGATTTTTAGAGATTAATTATACAAATGACGTCTAAATAACTAAGAATTTGTCATTTATTGATTCAATAATGGTACATTTTGCCTACAAATTTGAAACTGGCTATTTTGGCTTTTTATTGACATTTTGAGATTATGTTCTTTGAATTTACGGAGTAAATTAAACACATTTCTATTAATTAACTAAATTTGTTCAATAAGTTATTTTATTTTAGTAGATTTAATGTATAGGCTTGATAATTTGCTGAATCATTACAACTTTTTGCATTTTTTAATTACAATTACAACCTGATTATTTGTTATAACAATTCAACTCCGTTAATTATTCAGTTTTTAAACATGCAATAATTTTTATAAGATCTTTGTTTATATTTCTGACGCAAAAATGATGAAGTTTTATGATTACTTCGTGATATATTTATAAAAGTTTGCAAAAACTGATCATTTTTACCCGATCTGATCCTATCAAAAAATAATTAAAACTTTTTTTGTAGACTCTGAAAATGCATTAAACGAAATTGGCACGTACTGTGGTGGAGAGAATCCTGGTGTAATTGATCTCTCGTACAACAAAGGTTTAATAACTTTTCACAGTGACAATCGTACTCAAAGAAATTTCAAAGGATTTACTCTGAATTTCACCTCAAGCGTGGACAGTAAGAACTATCAAGTTTAGTTAACTACATTTTATATAATTTAAATCTTTTAAAACTAATTGTGATATTTTAATAGTGTGCGGTGGTCCTCTTAATGGAATGTTTGGAGAATTTAAATCTTACGGTTATCCTAATGGCAATCGTAGACGGTAAATATTTTTTTTTCCAAAATTAAATGAAAATGTGAACAAAATGTTTAATTGCAGAATGTGTGAGTGGAAGATCACAGTGCCAGAAGGATACTACGTTGTTGTAGACATAATAGATCTGGATGTTGGGACTGACAATTTTAACAGTTTTTATCTTTCGGTAAATAAATGTATTCTCATTATACCATTAAATGATTCGTAAACATTTTATTTGTAAACAATTTTTTTATTTCGACAGTTCTATAACGATTTCCGAACAGCTTCAAAAATAAAAGTCTTATCACCACGAATAACTGTAAACCAAGTTTCTAGTTCAAGTAATTTGATGTTGGTCCACTTTTGGTCAACCAAATCTCATCGAGGATTAAAAGCACGTTATGTGGCATTAGCTCCAGCCCGTAATTCACATTTTTATTATCTAAACTAGATTTTACTTAAATTTAAATATAAAATGTGTATTTTTACAGCTTGTGGTAGATCACATAATAATCTGAATGGAACTCTCTTAACTCCTAAAAGAAAACCCTATAACGAGTCATCTTTTTATTGTCAATGGAGTTTAAATGCGCCAGAAGAACTACTTTCTTCCTTCAACGAAAGTGGAATAACTTTGACATTAAAAATCAGCGGTGCCTTAGGTCACTCAACGTATGAACGAAATTCTTACTGTTACAGAAATCCTAAATTCGTTGATGTCTCTGGTAATTATTTATTTTTGTTACATAATTATAACGATTTACTTTCATCTGAAATTATTCTTTTGTACTTATAGATAGGGAAGGCTTACTAGGAACTTACTGTGGCAACTACACAATAGAACCAAAATATATTAGACTTCCTTTGACCTACAGTTTAATAAAAGTATTTAACAAACAAGTTTTAATTATGTTTTAACTTTTAAATATTTATGTTTAATTTTAATTGTAGATAACAAATTCAACTTACGCAACACATACGGATATCAAACTGAATTACGAATGGCAGCAGTGTGGTGGTTTTATTAATGGACCCACTGTCTTGACTTCGAAAAATATTTCTTTTCCCAGAAGTTGTGCTTGGAAAGTCGAATTTTCAACTAACTCTCGAATTCAAATTAATTCAACTAAAATGAATATGGGCACTTGTGATAAAAATTATTTACTCATCAGGTAGAAGAATTATACAATTATTGTACAAACATTTTTACAAACAAAAAAATACATGTATCGTACATTTTTAGAAATGGTGGGCCAAATTCTCCAGAATTGGGAAGGTTCTGTGGTAACATTGTGGGAACCGGATTCACTAGTCGTAAAAATAAAATTTGGATTGAGTATCATGCAACAGAAGGTCCTGCAGACTTTGAAATTAATTTAAATTCTGTTTACAAAACTTGCGGTGGAATACTGTTCTCTAGTAAATTTAGAAGTTTTAAATCACCAGGGTATACTCTACATTTTAATCATAAACTTCAATATTTTAATAATAAACAACATTATTTAAAAACTTTTTACATAATCTTTGTTAAATATTGTTTTCAGAACGTCTCAGTATCCACCTAATATTGAATGTGTGTGGGAAATAGTAGTGAAACCAGGTTACCATGTGGGGTTGTCTTTTATTGACAGATTTAGACTGGAACAAAGTGTAAACTGTACAAACGATTACATTCAAGTAAATAATTTTAATCAGATATAAGCATTTCAACTTTTTATCTATTAACACTAGAACGTCCGAGAAGTGCATACCCCATCTGGAAAAAAATTGTCATTGTATGTTTGTTGTAGTTTTGAAGAGAAAATACAGCTGGCTAGGTAAAAAGATAGTTTTCAAGTTAAAATACAGTGAATTTCACAAATCCACATACAATTTATAAATATATGAATTAATGTATTAATAAATAATTAAATGTATAAGTTGTTGCATTATCAGGTGACAAGTGATCTCATAAGACTTTTTGTATCATCCCTTATTTTAAAGCAATATTTGTATATTATTTTACATTATTAGGAGTGTACAAAAACATGGTTAAAAATTAATTAATGTAAATTAAAAGATGCAAATATGTTACAACATCTTTCAATTTAAAATCCAAAAAGATATGACATGACCTCGAATCAAATACTTTGTTAAAAAAGTAATTAAGAAAAAAGTACTTTCAAAAATGTGGTATTATTGAATTGTTGATAAAAGTATATTTATTACAAAGGTAAATTTATTGGGACAAATGTTTACTTGATCAAATTATCAAAAATCACCAAACAGCAAGTGAAAACTGTAAAAAAGGTGTGCTACAAACTTTTCAATTGCGTTCTAGTGTTAAGACTTTTGAGTGTAAAATAACTTAAATGACAAAGTTTGTATAATCAATTTTGACATTAGATTTTCGATCTCGATCCTTCTACGAGAACAGAACAAGAGATTGGCAAAGTTTGCGGTTCGCAAACGCCCGCGCCTTTTAACTCAACGTCAAATGCAATGAGAGTTGTGTTCAGATCAAACGATGCAATTCAAAATGACGGCTTTCATGCACAATGGGAGCCAAATTGCGGGGGCATTTTCGAAGTTACGAAACAACCAAAGTATATGACTTCGCCAGAATATCCGAGATTTTATGGCAAAAACTTGTTCTGCAATTACACATTCGTTGCACCTGAACGAGAAATAATATTGGAATTCCTTGATTTTCAAATTGAACCTGGTATTGTTTCAAAATAATTGATTTTAAAATTGTTTCGACTAAATGGAAAATTATCAATTTTATTTTTAGGACGACAAGGATGTACTTTTGATAATGTTACCATAGTCACACAGTATGCTTATATGAATGAACCTTACATCGAAGTTAAATGTGGAACTGAAAATCCAGGTGTTGTGAGATCCGAGCACAGAGCTGAATTAATACTACAAACCGATCGTTATGTTCAGAAAAAAGGATTTCAAATAAAATATCATCTATCAGGTGAACAGAAAATGCATTTTATAGTATCTAATTTTATAAGAACTAATACACTTTTTATAGATTTTTTTTTTTTTTTAGAATGTGGTGGAATTGTGACAGAACCTGGGGTACTTGCGCCTTTGAGTAAAAATAATGGCTATTACGAAAGTATTAACTGTACTTGGAACATTCAAGCTCCTGAATCGCAAAATATAATTTTACGTTTCAATAAATTTATTTTGGAGTACAGCTCACGGTAACTGAGCAGATAATTTTTGTAACAAAAATTTCTTTTTATAAAATATGTAATATAATTTATTACATTTTGCAGATGTTACTTTGATCACGTTGCAATATACGAAGGACCTTTTGTAAATGATTTCAATTTGTTGGGACAGTTTTGTGGAAACTTGTCAGACAAATTACCAAGTATCAAAAGCAAAACTAATCAAATGACTGTTATGTTTTTCAGCGACGCTTCAAGAACTTTTGAAGGTTTTCAAGCAAATGTTTGTATTTGAAATAACATTTACACAAGAACTAATTTTATTTAGAAAAAGAGGATAACTTTTTATTTCAAACTTAATATTAAAGGTATTGTTTGGAAAATCTGAACTTAACGGTTGTGGTGGGGAGTTTAATGTAACCCATAGAAGAACATTTAAAACTCAGACTGGAGACAAATACGATCCCCTAAGTGACTGTTATTGGCTAATAAAAACCAAGCCGGGAAATATTCTTAAATTTAGCTTCACGAGTATTGATTTGAAAAATGCCTCTGCTGAGATTTCTGCTAATAGCAGTAAACCCTGCACCGGAGATTATTTGCAGGTATTTGTGTTCTTAATTATTATAATAATTATAATTTATTTTGAGTAAAATTAAATTATGGTTTTTGTAATTTTAGATTCTAGATGGTTCTGGCCCTTATTCCGACAGTATTGGAATATATTGTGGAACAAATTTGTCAGTTACTGTAACTAGTTCTACAAATTTTATGTATGTGCATCTTTACACAGATGGAACCATGGAAGGAACTGGAGTTACAGCTACTATTGATTCAGTAGAAGGTTTTGTAGATTTTTAAAAAAAAAAATTAGTTTAAAAATGTCATACAGTTTGAAATTTAAATATTGTTAAGTAATCCATTTTCTTTTCACATATATCCAGAGAAATAGATATAGAATTTTCCGTACTAATTAATGTAATTTTACAGTTCTTTCTAGAATTTGGCAATGTAATTGACGTGTAAATATAATACAATATAAAAATTAAAGAACAAAGTTTATATAACAAAAAACGTATTTTAGGTATTTTATATTGCAACAAAATAAAATACTTTACTTATTATATATAATAAAATAAGCTATTTTATATATTATTATATATATTATTTTATAAATTAATTATTTTTGTTTAATTTGCATAAAAGTAAAATATTTATTATTATAATAACTATATTTTTGGAACAAAATTAAAATAACAAATTTTAATAATTGGAAAATGTTTCTTACCATAAATTAATCAAAGTCGTAAATTTTCCAAACGATTCATCTAAAATTATCCATTTTAGAAGATTTTTATCACTTTTTTTTGCTTATTTTTTTATAATTGATATTTTATCATTTAATGTGATTTTTCTTTACAAAATTGTGTCATTGAATATCACATGTGATTACAAAAAGAAAAAAAATTGTAATTCAAGTAATGTTCTGGAAAATTACAGTCAAGTTCTGTTAAATGCAACTACTTTTTAAAGACATTTTTGTAGCAACAAAAATTAATGGAATTTCATAATAGATTTTTTTCGCCGCAGGTTTGTGTGGATTAATGAACAGAGAAGTCACAAATGTAACAAAAGAACTGATATCGCCAAATTATCCAAACGGATATCCAAGTGGTGTCACCTGCAGGTGGATATTGCACGCACCTTCTGACAATGATGACATCACAATTTCCTTCAAAGATATGGACTTAGTAGAATCAGACAAATGCTCTGATGATAGTTTGGCCATTTCTGATTGGCACGTTAGTAAATAAGAAAATAAAATTATACTTAATTATTTAACTGAATATTAAAAAAAAAAAACAACATTTCAGCATAGGAAATACATTTCCGAAGGATTTGGTAAAAGCTTTGTCGTAACTGGAGCACACGATTACAACATATACGTGGAGATGGTAATATTTATTATTTTGAATTTAAAATATACAAAATATAAAATTTTCAAGAACCATTAAAAATGTTAGTTTCATAGATTTTTGAATCAATAACTAACATGTATCTTCACAACAGTCAAGTTCTGACTTCTTAAATGCATTATAACTACAGGTATCCCTCGCTTAACGCGATATTTCAGTTCCGGAAAAACAGCGCGTTATGCGAAACCGCGTTATACGAGACTAAGGATAAATGGAAAAATACACTGAAAATGTACATTTTTAAATTACATCGACAGTCGATGGCAATAAAACTCCTTCAACCGTCGATGTTTTACGTTGGAAATGTAACATTACACAAAAGTAATGTAATTTTACAAAAAAATTGTGTAAAATTACGAAACTACGTGTAAAATTCTATTAACGTCTAGGTTGAACGAATATTATCCTGCATCTCGTTAAAAATAAACATTGCTTTTTCATTTTAAAGATTTATTAATAAAATTTTTGGAGAATATTAATCAATAGTGGTTTTTACAAGAAAAAAATTAGGTTTTGAATTTTTTTTTGGATAGTCGATGTATTCTGACCTGTGAATGTATGCGTTCTTCATTATGCAAATATAATCGAATTTTAAAAAAAGTGCGCATGAATGCAATCTTGTTTTAGTTTTACATTTGAAACGTGAAAATACATATCAGAACGTAATAATACATTAATGATGTGTAAAAATACACACGTAATGTATTTTTACACAAGAATGTAAATTCACACCACCGGTGGTGTGATTTTACACCGACAGTTGATGTAATGCTAATGTAATTTTACGTTGTTTATTTTCAGTGTAGGGATTTGGTTCCAAAGATTTAAATATTTTCGTTATTTTTACTATAATTTAATTTATTTATAATATATTCATTATATATAAACAAAATTCTTTATTATTACTTATTGCTATTATTTATGATTATAATAAAATTATTGTTATTTAATAGAATACATGAATATATTCAACAGTATTATAATAAATATTTATAAAAATATAATTTTCCGGATAAACAATAAACAATAATTTTACAAAGCGTTTCTTATTGACGATTAAAAATAATGTAAATATTAAAGAGATCTACTGAGTAAAGTAATCTGTCATTTTCTTTTGCTTTCGATTTTGTTCAAAATTTGTATTAATTTCTTCATATGGCGCTAAACAATGACGAAGTTCTCTGTTGAACTTTTCACTTCTTTCTGTAGAAGAATCTATCCTTGAAAAAAGATTTCCAAGTTGTTCAGCCAACTGAAGGCCTTTCCGAACGTTTTGGGGCGTTAAAGGGTTTTTTTAAACGTTCTCAAAAGCCATTTTAAATAAAAATAAGTCTTACTAAAAAAGTAAATATACACATTTTTTACAATGTGATTTTGAAAATGTACAAGTACCGCGTTAAGCGGGGGGTACCTGTATTTAAAACAAAAAGTTGAAAAAAATAATTTAAGAGCAGCAAAAAACATGTAGAAAAAACTTTGTTGTCCAGCTCAATTTAAGACACTTATTTCACACTCACATTTTTTGAATTATGTTCCTGTGTAGAGTTGCTATGAAATCGTACTATTTTATTTCATAGTTTTTTTGAATTTGTTTATAAAAAAATGTTAACAAATGATCACCCATTTTTACGTAACTTTGACCTACTTTAAACCTATTTTTATTTGGGCCATTGACTTTATTCAATCATATATAATAAAAATATATCAACTCTAAGTTAAAAAAGTGAATAAAATCATTTATTAATATGATTAAATAATAAAAGTGTAAGGTAATATTTCATATTATTTTGAATAAAAGACGTTTTAGAGAAAAATGTCTAAAACAACATTTTAGACTTCTTGCAAATACAATAATAAATATTGGACCTAATCATAGTATGAATAAATGTAAATTATTTTTTTATATTTGTCAACTTTTGGGATAATAATGTAAGTACTACGTTTATTTTAAAGGGTGGTGTAAAGTTGTACTATATCAGTGCAATTTTGCACCACTTTTATTTATTAACATAAATAATAATTAATGCATAAATTAATGATTTTGTAATACATGATTACAAAGTATAGACTCTTATTTGAATAACTCACATATGACTCATCCGAAATAAAGATATTTCAATTATTAAACAAAAAAGTTAAGAAAATAGATCCATTTGACGGTGTTTTGTTATTTAGGGAACTCATTTACCAGTGTCAACAATGACCTACTGCGGTCGTGTGTTGGACCACGATTATCACAGGTAATTTACCTTCGAAACTCAATTTCAGAATAAGAAAGAAGTTAATTTAAGAAACTTTTAATTGCAGTTCCACTAAAGACGTGGAAGTTACTTTTAAATCCAGATCAGAGTCTTCAACAAAACACAGTGGCTTTAAAATTGAATACAAAATAAGTTCGTGCAGTCGAAACTACAGCAGTGCACAGGGCAGAATACATCAAGGTAGAGATGTAAAAGACTGCAAGATCACCATCACTGCTCCACAGAATCACACCATTTCTTTGTATTTTAATTATTTGACCAATTATGATTACACTTGTACAAGCAGTGGATTAAAAGTAAATCATTTTTAATTTAAAAGAAAAATATGACATTTAAAACTTTAAGTTACAAAATGTAATCATAACTTTGATTTCAGATTTATGATGGAGATTTCAGTGACACTCTAATCGAAACTTATTGTACAACGGTTACTCCTAATCCTGTTTTCAGTACTGGAAATAAATTGAGTTTGCATGCATTTTCTGCGGCGGAAAGGTCTTTTGGGGAATTTGATGTGATATACACGACCACAGATAAAGGTAAAAAAATATCAAATGAATTTAATTGTATAATTTATACAGATGTCAGATTTAAGCTCTTTAATGAAATCTCTTTTGTCAGAGAAAAGTTCTTATGTTTTTACCATTTTATTGATTAGTTCAATTCCTTTTTTCTGTCAACCTCTAATACGTTTTAATAAATAAAAAAATGTTATATCTTTAGCTGATTTAATTGGAAATAAGATAAATATAGATTGATATCTTTTAAAATAATAAGGAATTTAAAAGTTAATTCTTTTACAAATAGAAACTTATTATAGTTAATGTCTTGTTTGAATTACACATTTTTAAAGGTCGTGGTTGTGGTGGAACTATTTTCAACTATGGAGGAACAATCACTTCACCCTTGTACCCACAACAGATAAGAAATCAAACACTGTGCACTTGGGATTTAAGTGTACCACTGGGTCACAAAGTTGCTTTTGAATTCAAAATGTTGGACATAGGTCCGAAAAATCTTTGCAGTACAGATCATGTCAAAATTTACGAACTCAATGCAGAAGGCGAGAGGAGTTTAAAAAATACATACTGTGGAGGGGTAATTTATATATTTATTAAACATTTCAGCCAAAACGAGAATTGACTTTTTCTCACGTCTTTTACAATTTATTACCTTAACTGAATTTTTTCTAGATACAAAAAATGATTTTTGCTAATGAATGTGGAAAATGCTTTTTGTATCTAAATATTCTGCAAAAATTAAACAAAACTGTTACTGCTTTCTTTTCCTTTTTTTTTGCCCTATTTTATTTGTCTGTTTCATTTCTTTCCATATTTTATTCTTGTTTTTAATTTTATTTCTTTTATTGACCTACTTTCTTCCTGTAATTAATTAAAAACCAATATTTTGTTGAAACAAAAGTTTTAATTTTGTTTCTTTTAGGATTCTCCTGCGATCTTTTATTCTGAAACTAATAGAATCTTTATTGAATACCAAACAAGTGTAAACAACGGAGGCACTGGCTGGATTATAATTTTCACTGCCTGGGAAGGAGGTAAACAAATCTATACAAAGCATACAGTATAATCAACAAATTACATTCAATTTTAATTTGAATTTTTTTCAGTTAAACCTCTGCAGAAAAGCTTCTTGGACACTTCATATCATATTGAATGAATGTTGAGAACAAAAATGTACATAGTAGTGTGTGTTTTGTGTGAATGCAGATATTTTTAGATGTATAAAAAAAATAAAGAACAATTTTACAAAGTAAAACCAATTTCGGAGAGGATCAATCAAAATGATACCACTTTTTAGTGGAATTTATGTTACGAGGTCACAGGTGCAATTTTTTTTCGTCTCTCCTTCTTCCCTTTACCATTTTCTTATTTCAGTGCCATGCCCAAGGCGAACGAGTTTTTTTTGCCCCAACAAGTTTTGTGGACTCGAAATTCATTGTTTTCAAAGGTTAATAAACCGAAACATCAGACCCAAACAGTGACGAGCAATTAGATTTTGTAATTAAGAAAAATGTTTATAATACTACAGGAATGAAAGTTTTTTGTTTTTTTCTTTTTTGAAGACAGAAACAATTTTTGCAGCGGATTCTTTGATATTTGTTTAACGGTTCTCAAAAGTAATACAATTACGGAATTCCTCGGTGCAAAAGAATTACACGAGATTGACCATGCGAAGAAACGATTTGCTCACACACACCTTCGAGTTGTAATGCCTTGCAAGACAGAATCCTTTCTTTAATTAAAATTTTCATACCCGACAAGCTGCAGTTTGCTGATGACTCTCAGTGTGTCTTGAGTTACGCTTCAGTGTAAAGTCGCAGCTTTTATTATTATTATTTTTTGTATTTAATATTTAATTAAAATTAATTTATTATTTTAAAACAAACTGACAAATGATTAAAGTGACGATTCTGTTCGTCTTATTGACGATTCTTAAATTAAGTTACGCCGGGGTGGACACGAGCAACGTTATAGTTAAACGAGCAGGTGATTTTTTTAGTTTATTTAATTTTTCAATAAATTACTTGTTAAGAAAAAAAATTCAAAAGGAAACTGATTAAAAATTCATGCAATAGATTATGGCAATTATAAAGATAAACGGACATTTTAATAATCGATATATTAACATACAATACTGCGTTTGAAAATTTCATTAACATTCATTTTAATCTTAAAAACAATTTTTTTTATACAAAAATTCATTTTGAACAAATTTAGATGATTTTTTGAACTGAAAAAATTCAATTTTAAAAAATTTAAAATGATTTTTGTTAACTGAAAAATTCAATTTTAAAAGCTTAGAATATTTTTTGAGTAAAAAAATTAATTAAATTAATTTGTTCCGGATTTAAAAAATTAAAATAAAAAATTATTTCGTACCGAAACTAAAGTCATTTAGTTTTGATTTGAAATTTATTATGCAAATATTTTTTATTTTTAAACTTGAAAATCGTTAATTACATGTTAAATTTGAACATTATTTTTTTTATTCTGTAGCACTGCAATATTGCAATTTAAGATTAAAACTTAAAAAATTGAGAATCTTTAAATTGATTTTTAAATTCAAAAATTAATGTTAATTTTTCAAGTGTAAGATTAATTTAATTAAACTCATTTTAAACAAACTTAAAATAATTTTGTAAATACGAAAAATCAATTTTATATAACCAGTTGATTTTTTTGTTTTATAATTTCTGCAGAGCATGGATTTATTCTGCGCAGTTGTCAAGCCAGTGTTCAACTTAACAGAAAATACAGAACAAATCCAGAAACAAATGCTTTAAAAAGCAAATCTGCCCAGAGTGCGGATTACCCAAAAATGTTGAATGAAAATATTGCAAAACGATTTAAATTTGGTGACAGAAATCCTGTGTACGGACGAACGAATCTAAAAACAAGGGAAACCCGACAAGAAAAAGAAGTCTCCGAGAACACTCCGTTTAGAACGATAGACGTGAAACCTGTTAATCAAAACAGACCACAAGCTTTTAAGATACAGGATTTGCTGCCCCAGTTAAGCAGAACATCTTCGGGGAAAAAGTTGAAAACGGAGCCGAAAATTTATATTGTGGAAAATTTGCACTCACGAGAATAATAAAAGTTGTAATAAACTTGTAGTGAAAATAAAAATAATTTATAAAAAAACAAAAAATAAATAAAATCATCGTGTAAGATTAGTGACGTAAATTTCTTGTAACCACTTTCAAATTAACTTACTTTTAAATTGTTTAATTATGGCAATTACAAAAGTTGCAGTTTACATTGTTTTATTCATTTTTATATTTACAGAGTTAAAACAATTTAAAATTGCAAATTTAATTGAAAACTAAATTATCATACCACAGCTTTTTCAACCATTTCAGGTAAAGGTTTTATTTCGACCTAAAATATAAATTACAAATATCAAAATTTGAAATTACTTGTAGAATTTTGTTATAAAAGATTGTTTGCTTACTTTTGTGACTTTCATTGCTACACCTTCTGGTAAATTTCGTTGAATGTATTCCAAAAATGTGTCTGCTGTTGACCCAGTTAATTTGACAAAATGTAAAAATCTGTAGTAAGTTCTCATTTCATATTGAACTCTGTGTTTTTTGTGAACATGCTTCGATTTTAAGACTGTCCATCTCTCGTGGATTGGCTTCTGAAGTGTAAAACTATAAACAAATAATTTATTTAAAAAAAGGAATTTTTATTACATACATTTTAAGGTAGAAAACCCGTGTGGACAAAAACTTTTCTAATAAATATGTTTCTAATTTTCTTGTTAAAGGTATTTTGTAAAAAAAAGCTTTCTAATTTTTGAAGTAATTAGTTTTTTTTGTTTAAAAAAGCTTATGCTGTTTTACTGAAAATATATTTTTAAAGATGTTTGCAAATTTTCAGACATTTTTAAAGTCAAAATATTAAAAATTAAATATTAAATTAAAAAGTGAAAAAAATTAATCTTTGTATTTCAAAGAAGAATAGATTTTTACACAATTTCAGTATTAACAATCATGTAATTATTGATAAATATATGAATTATTGTAATTTAGGTAACATTTCAAGATCAAATAATAAAAACGATAATGTTTAAAGTAATTTATTCAATAATTTAATAATAAAAAAAAACTTAAATGTACAAATTTGTACCATTAGTAACTCTCGATAAACAGTATTATAATTTTTAAACAAATGAATTTTTACGGAAAGTAAAATCACCTCAAGAGAATTATTGTCATCAAATTTCGAACGCATTAAAATTTTTATAAAGATTTCAATGTCAACATGATTTTGGACTTTAAGGTACTCTTAAGGTAGAAAATACGGATTCTACCTTAATGTGTTGATCTCAAAATAACTTTTTTAAATTGATATTTAATTGGTTTACTTTGATATTTAATATATAAATCTGTTAAACAATAATTTCAAACCAATTATTAAATCAATCAAACTTTTTGTTGAAATTATATTTTAATACTTTTTTTTAAACAAAAAATGTATCTAGATTAGTCAGAAGTTGTTGAAAATTTGTTTGGGTGTTTTTAAAGTTGTGATTTTTCATTTCCCAAAATCTGTATAACTTTGTCTATATAGAATGGGAGATATTTAATTTTCAAATATACAAGACTTGTATATCTATATATGTTATTTTTCTAAACTTCAGCATCGAATATCTCTGGCTGTAATTAGACAATCAGGCCCGAATTTAATTGCAATGAAAAATAATGATTTGTTTCAAATTCAAGCTAAATTACACGAAAATCTGACTATTTTAAGTTAACCCCGGAAACACCTTAAAATACTTACTTGTTCTCAACAATAATATTCAAATGTTTTGCAGCTTCACAAGCAAACTTTCCATAACTTGTCAGCACTTCTGGATCGTTTCCTCTGACTTCGACTTCTATTTTTTTAAACAATTTATCGGGCTGAAATTATTTTAAAAATTAAACAATTTCAATTCGCATGATAAATAATTTTTAAACAAAATTGTGTACCTGTGTTGCTAGATTCGATGAAAATCTGCACTGGAAACTTTTGACAAGAGATCCATTTTCATAAATTGTCAAATTATTTTTTATTACAGTCTGTTGACAAAAATAAATCGCTTAATTTTGTAAATAAACAAACAAAATTACTAAATAAAGCACACATAACCTCCAACAAAATACTTACCCTTGCTATGTGACGTAACATGATAAAAAATGTATACTTTTACGAAAAAACAATACAGACTTTCAGACAATTTTATTGAAATGAAAAAGACTTGGAAGAATAAAAGTAATACAATAAAAAGTTGTCGTTAATATTTCGGAGCAACTCGCAACAGTGATACCAATTAAACAGCTGATTCGTTGTGAAATGAATATATCTATAGTTATATATATATATATATAAATCAATCTGCACTCAGTGTCAGATAGATATAAAAGAAAATATAAAAGGTAGTTTCTGGGTTACATTTAATTTGTCAAAACAAAAAATCAGGATGGTGAGATTTATTGGTCGAGTTTTAAGGATAACAGATTACTCAAATAAAATAATAAATAGCTCTGTTTCTCACAGTAAGGCGTGTAGAGAACTTTTTTCACAGTCCAGAGGTTATGTTTTATTTCCTTTTACCGGCAGTTTTAAAAGTAATTTGCGTAATGATGAGAAGTTTCGATTTTTTAATAACCAGTCAAAAAATTCTTTGGAAAGGTAAAGATATAAATAATTATTTTAAATGACACCAAATTTAAAACTATATTATTAAATTTTAATTTTGTAGTTAAAAGTATGATTTTTTTCAGAGAATTGGATCCAGTTGAATTTGACAAAATTTCTAATGAAACACTGGAATCCTTGTCAGATTATTTTGACGAACTAATTGAAGAAGCTGTGCATTTGGATGACACTGACATTTCTTATGGGGTAAATTATTTAAACAATTATTATTTGCATCATAAAATAATGTAAAATGTATGTTTACAAAATGTTTTGATGACTTAAATGCATTAAAATTGTTAAAAAAAAAACAAACAAACAAAAATAAAAATGTAATATTAAGCAGCAAAAATGTAGGCAAATTTTACGTAGATCAATCAATTTAACTTGGATTTTTCAAATTTACTTCTATGATTTTCTATTCATTGATTCAATAATTTTTTCAATTTATTTGAAAAAAATCTTAAGTCAACAAATCATTACACAATTTTTTCATAATTTTGGCCAACTTTGCTGTACATTGTTATTTAATTTGTTAAATTTACTTAATCATGAAAATTTATCAATTTTATGTTAACAATTATTATATTTGTATCAATTGAATGAAATAATAAATAATAAATTGAACTATACGTAAATGTTCATTTTGTTTGTAAATTTAAAATGTTTTATAGAAAATATTTTCAAAAAACGTTCCAGACTTGTTACTAATGTATTAATACACTCAAGTAAAGATCTTTTATTAAACTAAACTTGAAATCAAAAAATTAAAAAAGCTGCTCCATTTGATGGTACACTGAGAAAACATTCTAATGATAATTTTGAAGTTTGAATGAAGATAATTATTAAATTTTTAAAAATGTATCTACTTTTTATGAAGTGAACTCTAAAGTCAAAAATGAAGAATCTTTAATTTTTTTTTAATTTTATGATATTATAATAGCATGAAATGTAAGATATCTTTTGAGAAAAAACTGACTTTTGATTAAATTAGTTTATTTTTTAAAAAGCAGACAAATAAATGTATTATCTATACATAAAACTTGACCTAAACAATGTAATTTATCTTAACTTACTTACAATATAATTAAATAGTCCAAAAAACTCATTAAAATTGTTGATGTTTACAAAAAAGATTCAAGTTTCTACTAGACTGATGCAAAGCTGTATCAGTGCAACTTGGCTGCACTTTTATTTATTAATATAAATAATATGTAGGATCAAGGCGGGTAAAAATGATCAGTTGAATTTGTAAATAAAAATAACTGACAACGTTTACCAGAATATTTTTGTTCATTAAAAAAACTTGTCTTATTAATGAAAAGAA
>JABFPM010000685.1:0-25809 GCA_022817325.1 Idris sp. 1 HC-2018 | reverse complement strand
TTTCAGCAGCGGTTTTGTTCATGTTAAAATAATGAAGTAGAACTCCCCGCAAAAACACTTTATTCGGCACAAAGTTAGACATATTCGATGAAGTAAAATATATTGTTATTTACACTTCAACCAAGTGTCATATATTAATAATGATGCTCAATGATAGTAGATATCAGTAAAACTTTTTTACGATTATGTCCAATATTTATTTTTCCATTTCTGTATCTTCAAATTAGTTCATGTGCTGCAGTTTTCAAGCGATTTACCTTATTTTTTTAAACGCTTCCAAAAGTGTTAGGAACAAATTGTCTAGTCGAAATTTGGACATTTTAATTATAAAGAATTTTATCAACAATAAACTAAAAAAAAATCCATGTTTGGTGTATTTTTTAACATGTTTTTAGAATAATCATCGTAACTTTTTTGCTTCAAATGATGTCAAAATTCCGTCTAGACAAATTCTTCCTTACATTTTTCTGATTATTTTAAAAGAAAACATAGTAATTCGGTTGAAAATTACGGCACCTGGACTGTTTTGGAAAAAGCCCTATTTTTGTTTGTTAATTATAAATAAATAAATAACAATTGTGCCTTTTAATTAATTTACTACATATCTTCGATATATTATTCTCAAGGATTATAATGCAACAAAAATTATGCAAATTGATCAAGTTTTATTAGTTTTAGCATTTTCACTTGTTTTACAAATATGTGAGTAATTCTTCACCGGCAGAAATAGGGGAAACACATCCAGCAATGACTGCTCGAAAAGTTGCGAAACCAAATATTGAACAAGCTGAGTGAATGTTGTGATCTACAAGGAGCTGACTTAAAAAAACGAACATTGGGGACTGTGTAATAGTATTTACAACCGAATTCAACCTTGGAAAAAGAGATTCAGCTAATGTTATTGGAGTAATATCAGACGTGAAGGATAAAATATTCAAAGTTAGCACAAAAGCTGAAATTATTATTACCTGGTTAGAGAGAAACAGCTTTGATTGAGTTAAGTACACAGGACTATAAAAAAATTATGTTCCTGGTAAGGAATTGAGTATAAAAGAAATTGTTCGGGCTTTATCTGTCGGCAATGGTCAAGGCTATTATAGATGTCTCTGTATATTGAAGTGCTACAATAACGAATAAAATTGTAAAAAAACGGCTGGATATGCAATTCAGCTTGTCCCATCGGTCGTATTTGTGAAAATCATGACTAAAAAATATGTAAGAATCTAAATAAAAACTGCCGGTAATGAAGATTTTGAATTTTTTGTTTTTTATGTCTTGACCCAAACAGTAAAATAATGTTTCTTGATCAAGTGTTGACCATTTCACGAATTAGTTTATTTCACTATCGGGGCGTAATATCTATGTAAATATTGGAAATTCATAAAATCAATCAGTAATAAATCATTTCTATCATAATAGCTACAAACCCAGTGTCCTTCTTTTAGAGCATTTTTAGCAGAAAAGCAAAAACTCACTTCTATAACGAATTCCAATTTACTGAATTTTGTAGATTTAAACATTTGTCCACACAAAATAACCCTTATCTTTTGAAAGGAACCAAAAATTTTTTTCTTACATTTTGCAATTTTTGTGTTTAGTATTTTATAATACAAAAATCAAGCAAGTACAATTTAATTTACTAATTTATACAAAATAATGTATAAATTACGTGTTAAGACCCCCGATTGACAGAAATTAACATTTTGAATTAGATTTGCGTTTATAAAATGTTTTGTTTTGTGCTAATCCATTCAACATAAAAGTCCATAATAAGACAAAAGGTTTACGCCGACCAAGTGCAATTATTTGTGAGAAAAATCCATCTTTAGATGAAAAAATTTTGTTATGCTCAAGTTGTCGACATAAATTGTATGATACAAAGTTGCCAGGTACGTTTGTTTATTATTCATTATTATTTAAATTAAAAGATGTAAGTTAATTAAATATTTTTCAATTTTTCTCTTTTTTTAACTATTATAGCATTTCACTTTTCTGTACCAAAAAGTTCAGCAGAGTCGAATGACGAAAGTGATTCAGAATCTTGTTGCTCAGATGCTGATAATGATCCAAATTTTTATTTAGATGTAAGTTTCTCAAATCTATTTACTACACATATTATTTAAAATTGTTTATAATAAATTGCCTATTTTATAGGATGTTTCGTATCCAGAACAAATGTTATCTCAGATAAAACAGAAGCTTCACGATCCTAAAACTACAAGAAATGAGATGATTCAGATATTGACTGTGTTACCTTTAAATGAATGGAATGTTACCAAAGCTGCCAAAAAACTAAATGTCAGTCGTTTTATTATCAAAAAAGCCAAAAGATTGTTATCTGAAAAAGGAGTTCTATCTCATGATGAAAAAAAGACCGGTCAGAAATTTAATTTTTATTAGAAATATGATACTCATGAATTATTTTTAATTACAATCAGTTATTTAATCTATTTGTTAATTTTTTTATATTCAGGAAAACCATTGCCACAAGAGACTGTCTCAAAAGTCGTAAGGTTTTATGAAAGTGAAAATGTAAGTACGATGATGCCTGGAAAAAAAGATACCGTGTCAGTAAAAAATTGCAATGGGAAACGCGCACTTGTTCAAAAACGACTTTTAATGGGGAATCTAAAAGAAGTGTATGAAAGATTTAAATTAGAAAATCCTGATGTTACTTTGGGGCTCTCTTCATTTGCATCACTTAGACCTAAAAATTGTGTCCTAGCAGGATCTAGTGGTACCCATTCAGTATGTGTTTGTCCGACTCACGAAAATATGCGACTTATGATTACAGGTATTTTATGAATTAAAATTTTTTAACATTAGAAAATTGCATAAAAATTCATAGAACTTTTAAAAATATAATAAATCATTATAGGGAGTCATCTAAAACAATTACTGGCCAAAGATAATATAGTAATTAAAGAATCTGAGGATATTTTACGTAAAATGTTGTGTGATGTTCCTGGTCCATGTTGTTATCTTAGGAAATGTAAAGATTGTCCAAACATAAATGTTCTAAAAAACTTTTTGCTTGACGTTTTCCATAAAAATCATGTGGAACACGTAAATTACAAAACTTGGGTATCAAAACCTCGAGCAACATTAACAACGATTGAACAACAAACTATTGCACAGTTTATAAAAGACTTTTTGAAATTGGCTACACCATTTCTATATCATTGTTTTATTGCAAGAGAGCAGGCTGATTTTTACAAAGATAGCATAGACAATGTGCAAAATGACACATGCGTAATTGTATGTGATTTTGCTGAAAATTACGCTTATACAATTCAAAACGCTGTGCCTGGATTTCACTGGAACAATAACCAAGCAACAATCTTTCCAGTTGTTGTTTATTATAAAGAAGATGACGAAGTACAGCACAGAAGTTTAGTGATAATTTCTGATTGCTTGAAGCATGATTCTGTGGCAGTTTACGTTTTTTTGGAAGAAATAAACAATTTTGTATCCTCATTGAGTTGTGACATAGACAAATTTATTTTCTTTTCAGACGGTGCTCCACAGCAATTTAAAAATTTAAAGCACTTTTCTAATATTTACCATTTCAAAAATGATTTCCAAAAAATAGTGGAATGGCATTTTACTGCTAGTGCTCATGGTAAAGGGCCTTGTGATGGTGTTGGTGGGACTTTCAAGATGCAAGCTACAAGAGCTAGTTTGCAAATGAAAGACAAAAAAATTACAACACCATTAGAACTGTATGATTGGGCTTCAAAATCTAAGACATTGCCAAGTATGACCGTTATATTAAAGACAAATAAAGATTATCAAATAGCCGATTTATTTTTGAAACCACGATATGAAAACTGTAAACCAATACCGGGTACACAAAAACTTCATTGCATTATTCCAAACGAAAATAATACTTTAAGGGTAAAAGAGTATTCTTATTCAGAAGAAGATCAAGTGATTTCCATTGTAAAGTCATTGCCTATAAAAACAAAGAAAAGTGCGTCCAGAAAATCCAAAAAAATTGCATTATAAGTAAACATTTTTCACTCAATTTATATGGTACAATAAAGTCTGTTTTTTATTTAATACAAAATTTTTATTATTTATCATATTCTTTATTCATAAATTTCAATACAAACTAATATAAATTTAATACAAAAATCTATTAATAAAAATAAACAAATAAACAAAACTTATTTATCAGTTACCTGCGCGTTATATTTTCGTGCGTTGCGCGCAGCGCGCTACATTTTCGCTTATATTTTGGTAACCAATTGTCTGCCCACTCCAAAAATTTGACACAACACTTATTATTTCTTGTTTTATATTGTGTAAAAATTTTATGCAAAAATATCATACCCAAATTAGAAAAAAAATGAATTTTTCCAAAAAAATGCATTTTTTGAGGGTAAAATATAACTTTTTTAAATTTTTATTATAATATTCAGAAACTAGACGAAAAATTACTTTAAGAAAACATATGTAAATATTTTTAATATAAAAGTGAAGGAATGATAAAAAAATAGTCTGAAACAGGTGCGCGCCGAACAGCCGAAATTTAAAAAATTAAAACTATCGAAAATACGCGATTAAAACAAAAACGGGGAAATACGTGTCTAATATTTTTCAATAAAGAATCGGAAAAAAATATATTAATCAATTTTTGCAACCCAAGTGTAAATATCACATGGAATGCCCCATATACATTACAATCTTAAAATAGTTGTTTGATATGGGGATTATTATTAATTTTCATAACATTTCTTACATTTCAGATACACATATTAAAAATAAAATACAACTGTATATTAAAATTACACACCTTTTTGACAGTGCATATATCAATGAACCTGTTACTGTTAAGAATTAGTTTAATCGAAAACTGTAAAGTTCAGCCGTTTCATAAAATTCTTATAAGTGCAAAATAAGAATTTGTAATAATGGTGATTGGTGCGAAAAAAAACTGACTTAGCTCATTCAATGCCAAGGTGAGGAAGCAATAGCTCGTGGTACATCTGCTTCCTGCGTGGTTGCTGCAGGATTTCTTATATGATATTAATGCCTCCACTTCCTGTGGTTTTCTTAAAGTGTTACTCGATCCTATCAACTCAAATGTTCGAAAGCCAAAACAAACCAATGGCATGTACAGATTTGGATTTGCAACAAACATGCAAGCATGCTAATGTTGCATCTCAACCATAACTTCACACGTGGTCATATTATTTGAAATTATCATACGTGTATGAATAAAACATTTTGTTTTATTTCGTGTTTAATCTTGACGTTTAAAACGTTCATTGTACACATTAGGACTCATATGAGTTGTGCCTTTTAAGAGGAATAAGTGCACGTACTTAGGCCGAGAGGAAATGTATAATACGTTCATCACTGCTAATTACTAAATTAGTAGACATAATTGTCATTGGTGTAATGAAGAAAAGTCCCCCTTTGTGCTTTGTACAAACATTCAGTGTCGCTCGAGACGTTTATATAAATTCAATTTGGCTTTAAAGTTCGATAGTTGAAGACAATTTAAATTTACTCAAATAAAATTTTGCTGCGCGAAAGAAATTAATATTTCATGTAATCTTGAGATTCATGTTTTATTTTTTTTTGTTCAAGGTTAAAACAAATAATAATTGCTCACACACGAAAAAAAAAAAAAAGGTTTAATCTAAATAAAGCAGAACTTTAATCGGCCAATTTATAAGCAATTATATAATGTTAAATTAAACATTTTACACAACAGAGCGTGAAGCCAAGCTTCCCTGTTGGTATGCATTTCGACACCTGAAAACAAAGAATCGCTCCCTGATTTATTATCCAAGAATTAGTGGTCAAGAGCCCTTATTCCCTAATTATCTCATTCATATCACTCTGCATCTCGCGAGAACGGCTTTCCGCTTATTTTCGCAAAAGTAACTTTATTACCCTTATACCACTGCGCTGTTACATTCCCAGATACAAATCTAACAAGAATTCGTAAAATTGCTTTGTTTTTTTACAAAAGCAGTGATCATTTAATTCATTTTGAGAAAATATATATATACTGCTATTACTGTTAGAGCAAAAATGATCAAACTATTCAATTTCTTGATAAATAATTTTCAACATTTTAATTTGCATTATAGAAACTGATATTTCTAGAAAAATTAGTATCTTCTCAAAGATTCTTTTAGATTTCCAATTTTTTGTAGATTTCTAATATTCTTGTAAGCTTTTTTAGGTTTCCAGTCCTATTTCAGGTTATTAATTTTAGTCTTTTCTGATAAATAATTCTTATGGTTTACTTGTGCAATAGTAGTACATGTCTCTAAAGAATCTCGTATTAAAAAAAATTATCATTCTTTCTCATAAGCGTGTTATAATTTATAAATTGCCCAAAAAGCATTTCATCGAGAAATGTATGTATTTGTTCACTGCATGAGTTCGCAATTTATAACAATTTGTGATTTGCTACCGTTTTGTAAACACTTTGTACAAGTGCTATTAAACTGCACCAATACATTGTATCTTTTACAACTTTAAAATTGCCAAACATATCAGTAGCTGACTTCTTTTATACATCTAGGTATATGTATATGTGTATTATATGTATTGCTTGCTGTTTTTCGGGCCTCTTCTTTGTGTTGCAATTTATGAAAGAAAATTTCGTTTGAAAAGGCGACAAAGCCAATCATAAAGTGGTCAGGCGTCACAATTGAACTGAACACAAACGGCGTCTTCGCGGAAGTCAGTCCAATCGGAAGTTGTGGTATGTTGGTCAGCCCGAATTTCACGTTGATTCTCGTTTCAGCCTGTTTGCGGACAAAATAAGAGTTATCTTTGCGTCACCACTTCACGGTGAGAATTTCCCTTTAACCTTTTTCTCATTCCTCGTGGCATTGTCCAAATAACTGCAAAAAATTGTTGCATGTGCCACTCTTATAACTGTTACATTGAACCCAAACGTATTTTGAATCCTAATTTGAAATGAAATCTGAATTAAGTTTTCAAGTAGAATTTATATAACTTTTTAAGTTTCATATATATTTAATAGTTTATATTATTTCAATATGACATGTTAATAAAATGTTAACATTGTCGACTATGGGATAGTATGTAGGTATATATAGGTAACAGAACAAGTTGATGTAACACAAAGGTTGGTTGCATTCCTAGAATAGGCGAATGCGGTACAAGCTAAGATGCATCATTGACAAGTCTTATTGATCGTAGTGGGAGGTATGACCTGCAAAGCTATACGGATTTTATGTACTAGGCTGGTTTATCTTCAGTTCAGTTGCATTGCAGACTCGGTCGGACACTTAAGTGAAACTCTTTTCTACGCCGCGTCTGGTCTCATTGCGTGGGCGAAGAACATTCAAGGCTAATTGTGCAATCGTTTGGCAAAGAGGTTGTTCACCCCTGCATTATAAATCCTATTTGGCTTAATTTTTACGCGAACAATGCTTTACTGCTTTCACACCAATCTATTGGTAATTGCAATTTATACAACTACATTAATTAACCTTAGTATCTTCTGCAATGAAATAAAAAATAAATTAATAATAATCAAAATAAGAGTGTAGTGTTAAAATAAAAAATAAAAGCACTAAAAATAACATTCTAGTATTAAAACTAAAACAGACATACTAAAAGTAGAACTAAATTTGGGTTTTTCTACCTAGTATTGAAAATAATATCAAACTGTGCTGAATTATAGAATATCTCTAAATTAACACAAAAAAAACCTTGAACACTAGTCTCATTCTAATTCATATTTTGTGAAGTTTATTTTGAAGTTGAATTTTTTAATTGAAGCAAATTTGACATTCTAATTACTTATTGCATAATTAGAAAATGACATATATATATACATATTGAAGAATTTTTGATGACTAAGTTTTCATCTGGAAAGGTGAAGAACCTGAATAATATGCAGTCGAGAATGAGTAAGCGGTATGGTTAAATTTTTATGAATCGTCTCAACTTCCTTAAATGGAATTAACAGTATATAATAGTGGAAAGACGAGTTGCTGATCAACAGCACTCTATGCAACATCGCTGGAACAAACAATTTTTTTGCTTATACTTTTATTGTTTTGCTTTTTTTCAGGCCTTATTGGCCTTCTAGTATTAGAAAGTTCTAAACAAAATTGAAATTGTACACAAATAAAATACAAGATTCTCAATATTTTTCTCTAACAAATTCATAAAATATATATTTTTACAATCAAGACTTACAAATTAAAATGCATGATTTTAATTTTGAAACGAAACTAAATTAAATTATCTATGTAGATATAATATAAATTTTAATTAAGCAGTAATTATTGGTACATCTATCGAATCATTTTTAAAATTAAAATATGACAATTAAAACATCCGCTTGTTGTGAAAGATTTTGCATTTTCATGTAATATAATTTATTATTAAATTGGAAAAAAGCGAGAAGAAAGAAGTACATTAATGCATTTCCGGCGAGAGGTTTACACGATAAAAATGTCACCAATAATAGTTTCGCGCTGAAAGATATCAATAGAATTATAACAAAAAACAAATGTGTGAATCTCTATACTTATAGATTCATATATTTTTCATATATTTTTAGTTTTACATTTTAAAAAGTTATTTGACAAATAATATATCATATTTATTTGTTATCAATTTAAATAAGTTTTAGAAGATATCAATTATTTTATTTAACTAGAAATTTTGCATCTTACAAGAATAATGCAAAAGAAAGAAAATCACTGATGCAACAGGTGTCTTGAGTATAAATATTCGTTTTGTTACTAAAAATCAATATGTTAATTAATTGATTATGTAGTATTCAGGTCAGGTAAACTTTGAAAGAATTTTACCATTTATAAATAACATACAAAAACTAAAAATTGTATTATAAATTCAAGAAAGATTATAAAAAGTCCATAGAATTTATTTATTATTGCGCGCGCATTCTCACCCCTAGTAACACTGAAACCCCTTGTGAAGGGAAATATTGATTTTTCCTCCAATCATCAGACAACAGTGGCTCCTAGCATGGTACAAACTGATCGTACAAATGTTTTGCTTATAATTCAAATATTACCTTTAAAATAGAACAAATAAACTAACAAATTAGCTAGGTGTTATAACAATTTTTATCTAAGTGATAACTGATAAAAGAAAACGTAAGTCGTGTACAACGAACTTGTAATAAAATATAAGTAAGACATACAAATGACATGGGCTTATCTATTTTGTGAGTAACTATTTCATGAAGAAACATAATTTTTTTATCTTTCTTGTATAATGTGCACTTTTATTGTAAAAACATTTGTTAAGATGATCTCAAACTAACAGATGTCTGTTCAAAAAAATATTTAAAAATTGTTGTTTAGAATCATTTAAAATATAATAATATTACAAAAGTCTCAACTTTTAAAACATTAGATAAAATCCTTTATGTTTTTACAAACGCGTATGGAAAATTCTTTTTTAAATTATAAAGTCGTTTTGAAAAATAAAATACACTAATTTGTTTGTATTAGTTTAAGGAGAAACAGATTTAAATGTAAAAAATGCAAGCATTTTAACCTAGAAATTTATATAAGCCTAAGAAAACCGTTTTAAAATGTATTCCAGAAAGTCACCGTTAAAATACAAATTCGTATACGTGTTATTGTTTCAGAGCACGTTTGGCGATGCAAGAAAAAGACGTGGAAATTCAGGAAGCTAAACCATGCCGTAATAGTAATGTGCGAAGAAGGCTCGTGTTTGGAGACGAAGATAACGAAAAAAAGGAAAAAAACTCCACGGATACTTCTAAACAATGGGAACTGGAATATGAGGAAGCGCGAAAAAAAGAGCTGGAAGAGGTCAGTTTTCGACTCAAAAAATCATCAATGAATTTCAAACTTTCTTCTAAAATTAAACTATTCCTCATCTTTTAAAAGCCATCTCAGTTTTTTAACTTCTAAATTATTCATTTAAAAATTCTAAAAATGTACAATACAAAATATTAACAATTTTTTTCAAATAAAATCAAATAATAAGTTGCTGAAACAATTATTTATTTTTCTGTTTTATTTTAAAAGGCTAAGGCCCGATGGAACTTTGATTTCACGACAGAAGAAATTCTGCCCGGACGATACAAGTGGGTAAAATTGGACAAGGATGGAAACGAAATCAACGGCGATTTAGATCGAGATCAAGAGAGCAGTGTAGAAGATGAAGAAACAAAAAACACCGACGAAAACGAAAGCAATACAAGCCCTGAAGAAACCCAAACGAATGATTAGTATTCCTAATTGACCATTTGTTCAGATTCGATTGCAGCGGAAACGTATTCAAATTCAAAATACTTGTGCGTTGTTGTATTCTTATTTTGATACTAACCCAAAATTATCTGATTGTAAATATCTGTCTACGAAAGAACAGCAAAAAAAGTTATAATTTAATGAACTAATCAAAAACCAACAGAATTTCTTAATAAAACACTGTGATTGTGCAAACAAAATATATTAGTCATGAACAAGTTGCAATACTAATAACATAGTCTTCATCAAATTGATATTATACTGTATTTATTGAATACTTATACAGTACAAAAGTATTTATAACAAAATTAAAACTTATTTAAATATTTAAATAATTTATATTAAAATTAAGTGAGTTATCAATTACGATTCAAAATCAGGAATCAAGCATAATGTATTAATAAATGAATCTCTAGAATGTAACATATAAAACGATCTTATTTGAAAAACGAATGATATTATACATAAATGAAAATTGTTTGATAGAATTGCATTTTAAAATGGGATGTCGTGAAATATTAGATATAGTTTTATACACACTGTATTTGTATATATACAAATAGACATAATAAATTATTTGACAAAAAAAAAATCTTTTGTGTTTTTCTATTTGTGCGTGCTTCAAGTACTTTATAAACCTTTTTTGTTTCCTTTTCAGTAAAATAAACAAAAGTTTGGCCGAGCTATTCATTTGATTTGAAGTACGTGCCTCTGAATTACTTTCCCACCATAACTTTCGAAAGCTCGAGCTGAAAGACTGGCATAAAGTTTATTGCACTTGAATCAATTCGCACGCACTCATTTCAACTATTGGCATATCATCTGGCGTTGACATGTTCTTGTCAACTTAATTTTTTCAACTCAGTGTCTGCATCGTAAATGCAGTACACATCCTTTTTGAGTGACCTTTTCCTGTATAACGGCATGATTATAATATTGTCACGTTTGTATAACGGCACTGATGACAGTTTCAATATAAGTAAGCTGAGAAAACTTAAGGGGCATATATATTACACCGAGAAACGTTGAATTTTGACTATGGAATAATTATTTTCCTTAAATTCAAAAAAAAATTACATTACTAAACTCTTAATATTATCAATTAAGTAGGTAACATTTCATTTCAAAGTTTTCAATTTCATTTTAGATGTTCTTTTTCTACTTTTAGGTTTCCAATTATTGAATTAAGTGGATGAAATTTCCTTTTAGGTTTTCAATTTTATTTTAGATGTTCTTTTTTTACTTTTAGATTTCCAATCTAATTTGTAGGTCTCCAATCTTCTTATAGGTTTTCAATTTTGTATCCAAAGATCTTTGTACCCCTTCAAAACAGTGCAAATTCCATTGTAGTATTTTTTTCTTTGTTTACTGGAATCTGAGGAGAAAAGCAAACAGGTCTCATTAAATAGTGCAACATAAAAATAAACATTTCCATCAAGCACTTGACGTAGACACAAAAAACTAGTGCATTTGTGCATCCTGTCTCACGGTACAACTCCTCCGCATTCCTCTGGAGCCTCAAATACACCTGATTATTCACGAAATTAATACCACAGTTTTTGTCACGGATTCGAGAGTGCGAAAAAGATCCCCTGCACCTGCCTTGTTTTTTTCAGACTCCGCTTTTATCCAGCCTCCGCAAGGCGAAATCACCGAGCACGGTCTCTTATTGGCACAAATTGCACTTCCGTTCCGCGAAATTCCCACGGAAGTCTTACAATCGTGAATACATACGACAAAACCTCATATCTTTGTCTCGCCACTGCAATAAGAATTGCTGATGCCTCCGAGGGAACAACCTGTAAGCAAATTCATCAGATTTGCTTCATGATCAAGATGACGCCTGATAGACGTCTTGCCAAAATCTTTATTTCAGTCACACCCCAGTCATTGCACTTTGAATTTTGAATTTATAATCGGGCGGCATTTGTTTTTTGGCTGACTTCAGCAAACGGATGTTAGGAGCCAGATCAAGACAGGAAAAACGTGCATCTAAAGAAAATAAGAAACAAAAATTACCTTTGAATTCAACAGCGATTCTAACAACTTTACTGTACTATTTGAATCGCCAAAAGACTAAGTTTAAAATTTACTATAGATTAGCCATACAATCGGGTCAATGCATTAATATACATATGGGGCATTCCATGAAAAATTTACACCTATAGTAAAAAAACAATAATATTTATTTTTTTTATTGTTCTTTATAGAAAAATAATTAATTCGTATTTTTTCGTTTTTGTTGAAATTTGATATTTTTGACTTTATGATTTTTTGAAAAATTGAAGATTTTGCGCGCACGACTTTGTAATTAAATTTTTATTGTATTCCCATCTAATAATAAAAAAGTTTCACTATACTTTCTTAAAGAAATTTTTCTTGAACTTTAAGAATAACAACATAAAAATTAATTTTGTTTTGTTTTTAACATAAAAAATTGCAATTTATGGAAAACATTTTTTTTTCGAATTTGGGCCCGTTTGATTTTTTTCATATTTCAACAGTATAAAGTGTAATCAATAAAGAAGCTATTTGCAAATTTTTAGAATGGAATAATAATTAGATGAAAAGTTATGAACAAATGAATAACGCCGCGCATGCGTTATACGGTAAAGCTCAAGACTAGTTGAAGCAAGTTTTAGAGCGGGACACAACAGAACGTCTACCGTTGTTTTATTTGATTAAAAACACAAAATTATATAGACTTTTAACTAATTTTCTGAATTTTTAGCATTAGAAGCTAATGATTTGATATGTGCAATTCGCACATCTTTCAGTCAACTCATGCAAAATCTACTGCTTATACGGTCAGCGCGGCGTTATTCATTTGTTCATAACTTTTCATCTAATTATTATTCCATTCTAAAAATTTGCAAATAGCTTCATTATTGATTACACTTTATACTGTTGACATATGAAAAAAAATCAAACGGGTCCAAATTCGGAAAAAAGCCATTTTTTTCCAAAAATTGCAATTTTTTATGTTAAAAACAAAACAAAATTAATTTTTATGTTGTTATTCTTAAAGTTCAAGAAAAATTGCTTTAAGAAAGTATAGTGAAACTTTTTTGTTATTAGATGGGAATACAATAAAAATTTAATTACAAAGACGTGCGCGCAAAATCTTTAATTTTTCAAAAAATCATAAAATCAAAAATATCAAATTTCAACAAAAACAAAAAATACGAATTGATTATTTTTCTATAAAGAACAATAAAAAAATAAATATTATTGTTTTTTTAATATAGGCGTACATTTTTCATGGAATGCCTCATATTCATTCAGTAATTTTAAAGCAAAATAAACATACAAATTATAATCTTTCATAAATCCTATGCATAATCTACATTTTGTGGCTTTTATTATTATATTATAAATGTTAAGGGTTTTAATACAAGTTCTAATAAATTAATTATTATAAATTATTATTTTGTATACTGATTTTCGTGCAAATTTTCGCAAAAACTAAATATGTTGCATTTCAAAATGGCTCAAGTTTTCTTTTTCTTAAACTGGTATTTTTATCTTAATTACTGTTCAAGTTATCAGTTCCGGCTTTTTACTATAGAAAATAGGTAACATATTTTTAAAAATATAATGAATAATTTTTCATTATTAATCAAGTTTTTTATAATATTTGTTTCTTTAATTTTATATTCAAAATAGAAATGAAAAGCTCTGAGGAAAGTTTAATATGATTATAACAAACTCACCATTTTTGTATATTTGTCTACTTTTAATCGTCAAGAAATCTGAAACTAGAAATAAATATTATTTAAATATTATAATCATTACATCGTATAATCTCATTAATTGTATCAAAAATACTTTTATTAGAATAAAAAATCTAGTATCAATATCATTATCTTATATTAAATATAAAAATATCTTTTAACATTTATTTAAGAATTAATTAAGTAAATTTATTATTTGAACAATAATTATATCATACAGCTTGAAAACAGTTATCATTTTCAAATATTAAATTACCTAAATTGTTATCAAAAGCGCATTCTAGTTCAGTTCTTTTAAATTTTCTAGATTACATAAACTAGAAATCTTTTACTTTCGACGTAATTAAAAAAACAAAAAGAAGAACTTTTTGTTGTAAAGCAGAAATTGTACTTGCTGCGCGCAGTCTAAATTTCGAAGCCGCGAATTTTCGAAAGCATTTCAAAAATGATATCACCAAATGTCCTGTTTATCTCTGCACATTAATTGTATGCAAATGAAATTTGGACTTTCATTTGAGACTGTCGCATTTTTTTGTCAGTCGCACGCTTACGTATGCTGTTTATCTGCAGGTCATGTCACGTCGTATATGTATTCGATTAGCAGAAAAGCACAGTTAACAAACCGTATATTTGATAACAGCTCGATTTTTCCCTTTTTCTTCGTGCGTCAATTAAACTTAAATTTTATTTTTCAGCATGCTTTCTGCACGTCTTCTACAAAGGCGTTATTGTTGCAAGAATAGCGAAACCTTAAAAGCGTCTACACCAAGGCGTCGATAAAACGCAAGTCCAATTAAACTTCCACAACATTTTTGACTAGCTTTTTGCGAGAAAAAATGAAATTTAAAATAAACATTTTTGTAATTTACTGATAACAACAATTTAGCTATTTTGAATGTCAAAAATTGAACTCTTTTTACATCAGGGTGACATATGTACCTCGAGGTTATATCTTCAGGCTCATTTTGTTTATCGTATCAATGCTAGCTATGTTAATACGCTTTTGATAGTTGGATTGCATTTTTTACATCGGACAGCAATTTTGTTCACATCAAAAGTCACTCTGTTATGACTAGTGTCATTTTTTTTTTAGTTATTTTTATTTTTTATTCTAGATGGTAACCTTAACGTATTTGATAATACAATTTAACTTATTTAATTATACGAATTTATTAAAATTCGATTGATTTTTAATTTAAAATAATTCTTTTTTATCAACAGTGCTTGCTGAAATTTCCTTTGCTATTTGCTTTGTACTATTTTAAATCGAAAGAAATTAAAAAGATGTATATTTTAATTAGTAATACATTTATTTTTAAATAATATAATTATCAACATATTTAATAAATTAATTTTTGTACTTTTTAAATATAAAATTTAACATTTAAAGTTATATGAATAATTCCTTGTTACATATAAAATAAAAGTTGTAAAGCGCATAATTTGCGATTTAAGTATCTTTGTTAAAAATCTGCTTGACCTGATGACCAGTGCAATGTTAGTTAATGAATTCAGTGATCAAACATTGTATGCGTATAAAAATAATGAACATTTATCTCCTCATTGCAATCTTATCAAGCATGTAGCATACATCATTACTCTTTAATATATATTGTAAACAGAGCATGTACAAAAAGAAGCCGATTTGTATTCATGTAAAAAAGAGACAAACTGTAGAAATGGGTCAAATAAAAATTGAAAAAAATAATAATTAAATAAATTATAGTCCAAACATTCTAAATATAAATTTAGTAACTAATATTAATTAATAATAAAAAATTATAAATTAATACTTTTAATAATAAATGAAGCAATACCTGATATTTTTTATCACTGTTCACTGCAATAAATAAATCTATAATAAACTAAATTTGTATTCACAATGAAAAAAGTTTTTAGAAAATTTGCTGATGATGCCTGAACATTGTACTAAACAAAAGTGAACACATTTTTAATAAACAATTAGTTTTTTGGTCAGATTTTGACATTGATATAATAGTAATTAACTTGTTATCGTTAATATAAAACGAATTTTAGATAACTGTTATTAGTAATTAAGATATTAAAAATATATAAAAAATTATAAAATGAAAATATTGTTACATTTTTTTTAAACTAATGAATATTAATTTTTTTAATTTGTAAAATATTATTAATGGAAAAGTTTTTATATTTACCGTTGGTAACAAACAAGATACTTTTTGTTGCAATTTTTTTTTTACAAACAGTATAATTCTAAAATTAGGTTGAAAATCATCTTTTGTCGCGAATCCAAAATATTTGAAACAAAAGCATGTGATATTTGATGATTAATTTTTAAAAAAAAATAAGAGCAGTTTGCCAAATTGTGCAATATTTTTAGGAAGCAGATAGTGCAAAATTTTAGTTGAAAACTGCTAAAGGAAGTCAGACTAATTGCGATGTAATAGTTGCACGTGAACTTTTGGGTTAACGGACTTGTGTTTAGAAATAGCAATGCCTTTGCTTTTGATGATTCCGTTTATCAGTGCTTCTCAACTCGTTTTGATATCAATCAATATCTTTATTTCAATATAACAATTTAAATATTAAGACTTTTTTTATAATAAATTATACATTTTTCTATAAATATACAAATAATTATAAAAATATTTATTTAAATGTAAAATTTGTAATAAATATTTTGATAACAAATTTCGCTATAAAGGGCACAAAATTTGTTAATACAAAATTTAAATTTGTCTCAAAAGATACCATAAAGTTTACATTAATTTTCAAATCCAATGTTGTTTTCATAATTATTAAATCACAGTTCATTTTTAAACTTGCTAATTGTTTTTCAGAGCAATAAAAATTGAACTTATTGCAATTTGACTTGTTTTCGTACACTGACCCATACCGTTGCGTAAAACACTACTTTGGTGCAAACCGTTGTTTAAAAACATTTTTCTTATCGCGAATTGACAGTTAATTATAAATTGCAATATATTTACAGTGCAGCAGAGACATATCTTTTTTTGTAACATTATGATATAACTATTTTTAATGAACAAAAGGTGTTACAATTTTTTCACAAAAATTTATACATTTACTGCAATTGACCTTCGATTTATAGTTTTAACATTTTGTTAACTAATGAACAAATTTTTATTTGAGATTTGTTAACTTTTTAATTAAAAATTTATTATATTTGAGTGAAATTAACTTTTACCTGACTAAACTTACATTTATGAAAAAAATCATTTAACATGATGGTAATAAAATGTATCTATGCAATCATAAAACTGACAATTAGAATAACAATCTGGAAGATGTAGACCATTTTCTGTGATAAGAAAATAAGCGGATATCTTATGTTTATTATTTGCGGAACAGTAGCAAGTACTTGGTTTAAAAAGTATTAACTGATGTTTAAAAATATAGTTACTAATTTTCTGAAAACAAATTCTCACAGAAGATAAAATTATAATTTGAAACAAAAGTTTATGAAAATTAAAAAGAGAAGGTTTAGTAGACAAATTTAAATTTGTAATTTGTCAGCACTGAAAATGTTACGTCTTTTTTGTTAGAAATGCAATTTTCTTTTAATGCATTCTCGCAGATTATTGTTTTAAATTTTGTTACTGGCTTAAATATTTAATATGAAAATTTTATCAATCAAATGCTTTTTTTCATTGCAATGTTGACAATTGACAGAATTAACGATGCAAATTTACGTCGCACGTGATGAAATGGCGTACGCATACATAATTATTTCAAGTTCGTTTTACTCGTAAAACACCACGAGCAAAGAGTCAATAAATTAAGCTTGATGCAATTAACTGTCATCATTGGAGAAATGTAATGCACCCTTTTTTTAACAAAAAATTCTATTTTCGCCACAATTTTTTTTATTCTACTGTACTTTAATTTTCTTTTTAATTTGTCAATTATTTCCTTAATTATAGAACAATAGAAATATGACGAATACAAAAAATGTTTATTCATCGAAAACCATTTACAAACTTTCAAATGTTGTTTGAAATTCAAACTTAACGAGCGTTATAAAAAAATGGGAAAAAATTAAAACTCGCTTATTATAAAAATAAATTTATAATGATAGATTGCATTTTAATTGTGCGTTTACTTAACAATATTTTTATAATAATAAAAAACACATGCTCCACGTGTTGCAGTGTATAATTACGTTAATACAGGTATATTGCAAATGTACATTTTAATTTTTTTCCAACTCAATTTATCAAGCTTTTTTAACATTTTAACGAGAAATATTAAAATTTATAAATAAAAAATGAAAATTTCGTTGAACAAATTTTTTTTTGTAAAATAAATTTATTTTACCACTTGACAAAATTGTGTAAAATTTTTTTCTTTGCTTTTTGTTGCTAAATATAAATATATTAGCATGATAATAATGTTTGCGATTACATTAAAAATAATTTTTCTTTTCAATTTACTTTTTGATTTTAGACTTAGATTCAGCAGTCAGTGAGTTCTATAATTAAACAACATTCCTTGGATTGAATTAAGTGAAATTGATTATCTTGCGAACGATCAACAAATTATTGTACATTTGATTGTAGTGCTCACAAAGGGTTATAACAAAATTGATATTAAAATTGGACAAGTTTATCGATTAGAAAGATATATTAAGTGTACTTTGCGATAACAACTATATCACTTTACCTGTTACTATAAATACCAAATTCATGAATGGCAAAAATTATTATTTTCCATTCAAACTTTTCCCAATTTTTTTTTATCTGCGTTGCAATATAATAAATTTGTTATAACTTCAATTTAGCAAAAAGAACAAAAATATGTCACAATTATTATGAGAAATATGTGTACACAGAAATTGCTTATTCATGAAAAACTTCAGAATTGTCGTATCTAATTGCAAATTAGTCATGTTTTCTAAAATTCATGCAAAAAAGTTAACTTTATTCGAATTACACTGAATTAAATCAAATACTTTAACAAACAATTTATTTTGATAAAATATAAGCTAATGAATTTTTAGCAAAATTTCAAGTTTAAAATTTATTTAAAAAAGAGAAAAAGGTTTTTAAATTGCTTGAAATTTTGATAAATAAATAAATAGAAAATACAAATAAATAAGGATACAAAGGTGTTCGCAAAAGTGGCTGCCGAAATTCAGTTAGACGATTACATCATGCTACGCGGCCCAGCGTCTCAGACCATACATGTCCCGACGCCGCTCCACGTGGTCTTTAAATTGCCACTGCATTCAGGCATTTCATTCATCAAAATTTAATTTCTTTTTTTCCTTCTCAATTTCTATAGCAAAATTTCTTTAAACTTTCATTCAAAGTTCACTTGAATTCAAATTTCGCGCCACACTAGCGCGGGTTTTTCAAAATTCACAACACCATTTCTGTTGAACTCCAAATCAAAAAACTGTCTAAATTTTATGTATCATTTGCGAAACAATTTAAATTTGCAATTTTTTAAGTTTTCAATATTTTTTTTTCTAGCTCACCTGGTAATTTTTAAATCAATAATTTTTAGAGCACGGATTTTCTATCGGCTCATGACTGGGATTTCACAAAGTTGGTGAGCAACAAAAAATTCGCGAACCACGAAACGGGGCAGCTGCAGCCGACTTGACTCTCGAAACTGAATTGAAAGTGTCGTTAGGATCTTGCGGTACGCTCACATAGAGAACAAGCCAGGCTGGCCAACCACGTTCCAGACTGGTCATCGTCTGCCCCTCTTCGGAACCGAGACTTTGCAATTTTTTTGTTTCATTCGCGTTATTCCTATACTCGGCGTTTCTTCCTCTCTTCATTTTTTTTAAGAAAACCTGTTTGCAAATTATTTGGGCCATTTTTGTATTCTCAGAAAATGCTATAATTCCTTGTTATATTTTTTCTATATAATGTCAAAAAATGTCGTGTGATAAAAGATATGCGGAAAAATTGAAAGATAAGAGGAAACGGTAGACCGCAGACACGTGCTCGTAAAAAAGGAAGCGATTAAAATACACGTAAACTTTGTACAAATCTTGTGTAATGAAATTTAAATTGAATTTTTATCAATTTTTAAGCAAAACATTTTGTATTACAAAAAAAAATTATTTTATTTTGAACAATTAATCCAGTTTAAGTTTGAATCGTCAAATTTGATTATTAGCAATGAAATTTATTTTTTGCGATTATTTGTAAATTACTATTTAATTTTATTATTATTTGTATAATGACGTATTTAAAATTCTGATACAACTGAACTGTGTTTGTTCTCATAGAATTTTAGGAAAGAATAAATTGATCCCGTGAATTGTTGAGCTACGAAAAAGAATGATGTTATAATGCACTCGAATTTCAAATTTAAATATTTGTTTGAGTAAAAATAGATTGGTTCAGGACAAGAAATACGGTCAAAAAGGGTCATATTGACAAACAATATTTTTAGTGAACTTTGTACACTTTGGAATTATATATTCAAAATCTATTGATATTGTCTGTTTTTAAAGAAAAATTTATCGGATTTTCAATCAAAATATATATAAGTTGTTTGTTATCATTTTCCAATTGTAAAGTTATTTTAAAATTTGAAAATAAAATTTCTTGATTTCTTAAATTAGCGTGTATGTCTGCAGCTGAACGTCATATGCAGAATAAATTTTCACCATCTGTTTTACATGTGTGTTCCGGCTGGGAAAAACTGCTTATTGTTAAAATCAAACATTTTCAAACTTCATTTTGTAAATAATTCAATTGGCCTAAAAAACATTTTAATTTGCTTATATAATAATTATTTGAACAAATATCTTTGATAAATTGTCAATTTATTTATTTTTTAAAAAATTAAATGAATTATTATCATTGCAATAAAGATAATAAAATATAAATAAAAAGTTTATTCATGTTTATTTAAAATAAAGAAAGTTGAATTATCTAAATTAAAATTAATATTTTAGTTCATTCGAGATAAATTGAATCTTAATGAATTATATTTATTCTCGGAAAATGCTTAGATATTGTAAAAAAGAGAGACTTTATTATGATTGCTAAATATTCTTCACGTATACAAATAAAGATAAAGTATTAAAATATTGTCAACCTCAATAAAATTTGTTATATGAAATTAAAAAATATTCTTAATTTTCTTAGATAAAAAAAAGTTGATGCTACTGTTGAGCTAATTGAAATTATAAAAATTCCTTTGGTATTTTATTATAAAACGTACAATTGCACGAAAACTTAAATTTGTTTAAAACAGCTGAGTAATTAAAACTGTTTTCATAAGAATAACATTAATATGAAATAATAATAATTAAATAATAATTTTGCACTTGATATTTTTCTTGAATTGTAATTCATTTTTTTTCTTCCAAGATGGACAAATGTACACCGTTTAAGATGATATATAAAATTTCTGATATTATCAAAATTTCCTAAAATGTTGTTTAATTCATAAAATTTCAAAACTATATTACATAAATATAAAAATAAGATATTCCAAGATTTTCTTAAATAATTCAGAACAGTATTATATTATTAAAATTTGTTTTGCACTTTGTATAACAACAATGAAATTTTGTTTTGTAAATAATGTTCTACTAATTTAAAGATGCCACTTTATATCTCTAAATTAGTACGAGCCGAAAGTATTTCGTTGGTCTTTAAATAACTGTGTGTGATGTATAATTCAAAATGTCTCGACTTATTTTTATTTACTAAACGACATAAAAATTATGATAAAATAGTTAATCAATATTTCTCCGCATTATACTCGTAAATTGTTTAACAACTTTAAATACCTCCAATTTATTTTAAATCAATATAACAAGAATCCAAATAACTACGTTTTATTAAAAACTAAACTCGAATTATTATATTTTATATCGAATTTGCTTTTAGAAAAAAAGAGTAACACAAAATAATTCAAAAAGACAAAATTGTCTCCAATAATTGTAATTACTTGTTACAGAATTAAATTCTATAACAAATTATAATAATTATTGGAAAACTAACAAAAAATCATTTAAAAAGATAAAATCTGATATTATTCAATAACTTATTACAGAATTAATTTAAAGTTAAAAAATTAATACTCGTTTATAATGTTTATTACATATATATATTAATAATTATTAGATCGTATACAGTTTGCTCAATATCAAGTTTCTAAAAGTTAAATTTTTTAAATTTTTTTCTAAACGTCAAACAAGGTTTAATGTTGAGCTAATGATCAACTAGTATGTCAATTTTTGCAACTTGTTTTAAATTTCGTCATTCTTTGGTGAAACCAACGTTCAAGTTTATTACTTTCACGAAAATTACAAGATAATAGAAAAAAAAAGATTTAATTTTGATAACAAAATAATTTGATTTTTTTTCAGTAATCTTTAAAAATAAGAAAAATTTTTATTCAAAGTCTTAGTTGGTACTTTTTACACACAATTTTAATAATACTCATTAAGACGTTCTTGACAGCTGACCCATTTATTAAATATTGTTACTAATTGTGTTTAAACTTGAATTAATCATCAGGAAAACAATATTTGTGTTCAACAGCGTTATCACAAATAAATAATATGAAATAATTTTTTGCTATGAAAATATTTATTGAAATTTAGTATTAAATGTTGAACTGATGATAATAAAATACAAAAAATGATAGTTATTTATCAAAATTATCTGGCAAAAATAATTTTGTAAATAGGAAAATAAGAGACATTTGACGAAACACTCTTCTTAATTTTGCGGAAACGTAGGAGTAAGAATAGATGTTAAACATTTATTAGAAATTCAGTTATCTGAAATGATTAAAAAGAAGGAAAAACGTCTAAGAAGTTATGTCAAGTAATTTCCCAACATCGTTATTATTGCGTGAGATCGTGGGCGTTTAAAATTGTTGTATAAATAAGTAACATTATCATCCTTTAAATTATGGCAAATAGATAATATTTATTATTTTATTTTATTTTTGTTCTTACTTGAATTTTATCATTAAACTGATTTTTATATTTTGTTATACTGTCAATTAAAGTTTCATATTTATTTTGTTTCATTCAAAATAATTTGTAACAACTAAACATTTTATTGTGTAATAAATTTATAACTATTGAAATATTTGAAGCTGAATATTTAATAAGAACAAAATTTTGTGATAAAAAATAGGTCCTCGAAGGCCAATAATGTTTGGAGCTGCCATTGTCAATAACACACAATTAAATTGGCATTTGTAGCTTTAATTGAATCGAGTACAGTTTGGGTCGTGAATATAATCATTTTTAAATTTACTATTGATCAGCATATGACCTTTTTAATCATTAGTTAATTTCCCTTGAGAATCGTGAGAATCTTATTAAACATCATGGACATAGTACACAGTTTATTCTCACATATACAAAACAAATGTACTATTTTTATACATTTTAACACAACGACAGTTAAAAATGTACAACAAAAAAAGTAAACTAAACTTTACTTCATCAGTGTTCTTCATTACTTGCAAACTTTGGCTAAAAACATAAAAATTATCAATTAAATTGTGCTGACAATCAGAAATCAAAAAAATTGTTTTATTCCAAACCTTGTCAATTAAATTGTGTTCGCTTTTTTTTCTTTTTATTTTTCTTCAGCTTTTTGCTTGTCTTTTTACTTTCTTTTTTCGACTTTTCCTTTCCTTTGTTCACTTCTTTTTTGGAATTGTTGAGCTCTTTTTTCTTCTTTTGATTTTCTTCGGTTTGCACTTCTCTCGTTTCGCATCTAATAGGTGGTCGAATTTCCCCGCTTCTCGGGGTCTTTAGTTCCAACTGCAGGTCGGATTTTTCTCCCGGACCAACGATGCCTTTCTTCCCAATTCTGAGAACAAACACGTCGTGCTTAGCAGCAAGTTCAGGCGAAATGGCTTCGGATTCCGGAGCAACTTGGACCCGGGCAGAGTCACTCTCGCCGTCACCGCAGACACCCGAAACTTTGAGAACCACACCGGTCCCGTTGGGCAGACGTTTTCCGCGACTCGTCTGAATCAGTTTCCTGGAGTCATTGTCTGCTAGGGACCCAAGACAGCTTGAACATCTGCAGGAAGATGTGCCGCTTCGCTTGTCTCTGCAGATTTCCATCAAATCTGAGCAGGACGGCTTTGTTATCTGGCTGCAGGGGTCCTGCACCTTGCACTCGTAGGCCACATCTTTTGGTATCTGCAATTTTGTGTCTTTTTATTTATTTTATATAACAAGTATCATTTAGCAGTAGTCAATAAGTAGATTAAAATAGATTTTTGTTTTGGAATTTAAGAACCTCCATGTTTTTGCGCAATATTTAAGCAATAAATTTAAATTGTTATACAAAATTAAATGTATGAATACAAATGTAAAAAAACTCCATGCTTTTGGGAAATATTTACAAATTAAAATTAAATTGTCACAAAAAATATTACCAAATCAGAAGTGAAAATAAAAGTAGAAGCACACTCTGAAGCTGAGCTATCAAAGTCAGTGTTAACTGCCTCGCCGAGTGCTGAAAGACGTAACAACACTTTAACACTGCCGACGTGATTTTTTTGGTACTTCAATGGCACTTCGCCGTCAAAAATTTGAGCCTCAGGCAGGGTTTTGTCTGTCCAGTTAGTTTTCGCACTTTGTTTGATGGCTCGAAATTGTTCGGTAAAGTCCAGAGCTGCTGATGCAATCTCGATATTTAAATTTTCGGATTCATTTTTCTCCAAATAGAGATAGATTAAAAACTCGTCATCCTGATCGTCAAATTTTGCCTTTGACTCGGCAAATAACATAGACTGTCCTGAGTTTATACATTCAACGTCTTTGCAAAGTTTTCTTTCGGCTATAAAATGTTCATTTACTCTGAAAACCTGCAAATGCAAAATAAAATGAGGAAAAAATTGCAAATCATTTTTTGTCTGGTAATAATAAAAAGGAAACCTCGAATTCTTCGTCATCGACATTCGGAAAATTAAATAAAATTCTTGTCGGCGTACAAAATATGTTATTCAATTCCGCGAGTCTGTCGCTATTAATATGATAAACGAAGAACTCAATTAAAAATAGATAGTGTGGCACTTCTTCCCATTTGTCGTTTGTAGACTTCTGAGTGACTTCCCCTAAACAAAAAAAAATTACAAAGACATTAATTATTTAAACTAAAAACCTACAAAGTATTTTATTCATTTACCCTCGGCCACCATTTTGAACTGAAATAAATTTTTTTATCGTTATTTTGAATTATAAGATGTGTAAATTAAAAACTTAACAATTTTGACATTTGTGAACGTTTGAAAACTGAAGTTGGCCGGAAAAAACAATCATCGCAAAAGAAACAGATTTTGACACTTTCGTTATTGATTTCAGGATTAAATAATCAAAATTTACGAGTTTAGAAAAAATTAAATTTGAAGTGAAATTATAATAATAATTAAAAATGAGCGAAACTGGGTTCCTATTATTTTTAGTAGAATTTTCGTCAATCGAAGTGACCGTTCCATCAATGAAAGCCATTTGCAAGCAAATTTTGCCTGTCAGAACTGCACTTTCAATAAAAGTAAAGTATAAATAAAGTCATAATTTTATTGAAAAATTATTTATAATTTTCTGAAATATTTGATGTTGTTTTATTTGATTTAGATTTTACAAATGCCAGAAATTGTTATTGAGCACGATGACGTGCTAAATAGCTGCATGTGCAAAGATTTTGATGCCCAAAAATTTGCAAAAGGGAAGTCTTGCTTGTTTGCTCTTGATTCCGAGTTGTTGGAATGTCCAGTGACGTCATTTCCATTGCTGGTGACTGTGAAAAAACACATGCCATTTGACGTCTTGCCCGACGTCATAAGTGTTGGCTCGCGCG
>JABFPM010000684.1:0-25829 GCA_022817325.1 Idris sp. 1 HC-2018 | reverse complement strand
TTGACCCGGTCCTTGAAATTAACGAAATATATATCTTATTATTGAGCCAGTCGTGGGCCAGTACTTTGCCAATTGTTACTTCAACGTTGGGCCAATGCCAAACGCCAACCATTGTTCGCCAATGTTCGGCCAAGCCTGGCCCATTTGTTAAGTCTGACTGATCACAGATTTTTCTGCTTGGAATAGTGTCAAATATTGAGTTGCTTATACTGTTTTAGTGAAAAACTTTTCGATCATTGCAAAATTTAGTAATTAAACTTAATAACTTATAAATTGGATCTGGCTAGAAACTCCTATACTTGATTGATTCCAAACATAAATATTCATAGTGCTAAACTACCGTATGACATGCTAGAATCTGCGAACGTGTAGACTAGTTTAATTTGACGAAAGATGAGAACTTGATCAAAGGCGTCAACTGTAGTAATTCGGTTCATCGAATAATACAATTTAGTAAACTAGATTTATCTCTATTTCTAGATATTAATTAAGTTTATTTCGTATCTACATAGAAATATTCAAATAAAAAGAATATTTTATTTAATTTTGTCTGTGTTTGTAATCACAACAAATTTGATTCTACTCCAATAGAATGTTTCAAATTATATAATGAGATTTTATAATTACTTAAAAGAGGTATTTTACAATGATATTATAAAAATTAGAACATGACTAGTTATATCTAGCAGAACAATATATTTAAGCTTTAAAGCTTTGTTTTACATTAGCGAACTATTATTGTAGACTTCAATCGTCTCTCTCTTTTTCAAACAAAACAAAAAAAATAAATAAAAATAAAGTATAATTTATTGACATTAAAACCAATTCGTTTTTGATTGAAGACAGTTGGAATTGGATTAAATTCAGAATTCATTCATCGAAATTAGTTATTTATATTTTAATTTAATCATTTCTTTTTACAAGCAGGAAATTTCGATTTTTTCCTTGTTTTTTTGAATTAATAATCAATCTGAAATTGATTCGGATTCCCTCGTTGAAAACCTATTGTAGCTGAACTTTTGACCGAAATAACGTTGATGAGACAATGATTGAATATTACAATACAAATTAATGTATATGCAAAACTGATAAATGATTAAAGTAAAGCAACTGCAACGTTGCAATGACGTTATCGTTCTGTTGGGGATAATACACGTAAAGAGAATTAATCCCAGAGGGCCATTCGTAGAAGCACATAAACCTTAAACGACTGACCAGTGTTAAACAACTCAATATTATTGTGGCCAATACGAAATTTCAGTTGTATTTATATATAAGATAACAGACAACTCTGTCCCTGCAGCCGCAAATTTAACCGACTGATCGGTACTTGATACAGTTGCAATATGAAACTTGCTAATAATCGATCTTATTTATGTGTACATATACGTAAAATATGTATTACACAAGGCGTGGCATGACTTTCTATATATTGACCAGTCGGGTGCAACTGACATCTTGAGTTCAACTGCACTCGAAGTTTCAATGAACAATAAACTGTCTGCGAAAAACAACATGACGTTCAAATGCAGTTATACAAATTACACTCGATCATCTTTATAGATTTACTTTTTCGGTATTACCTTTTGTTTGCTTTTTTAAAATCATTTGTCAATTCACATTCATTTTATGGAAATTATTTTTCGATTATTTATTAAAATCCGTTATTGACGGGTTGATGTTGATGACAACTTTATTGACAATTTTTGTGGGAATAAAAATTTCTTGTGAAAGAATAATTTGATGTTCTGTAAAAATGGGATAGGCTCAGTTATTGAGTTGAGAGGAAAATATTTTGATCTTATATTTATATTAACGTAATTAGAGAATTAATAATATTTGTATATAATGTAATTAGATTATGTATACTGAAATAGAATAAAAACTTTTCTTTATAAAAAAAGGAATTTAAAATCGTTAATACACCTTCTTTTAGATGAAATCACGAATAGAAGTTTAAATTCATGTATTTTTGGAATTTGTAACATTATTTCTAATTAACCTTCGTGAAATATGTGAATTATCAGATTAATGAATTTCAAAAATGTTTGTAAATTCCGTAAAATCATGCTAATAAAAATTAGTATAAAAATTTGTGGACTTTTTTTTTTTAAGAGATATTTTACTTTAGTTTATATTTTTCGAAACAAACCTTACAGTAGAAAATGCAATAAATAATAGTGACGGAAGATTTTTATAAACTTGATAAAAACTTTTTGTCTCCAAGTACGTTGCAGAAAAGTTTAAATTTTGGGTTAAGCAAGAAGATGTTAAAAATATTCAATTTGAAATACCGGTAGGTTTTATCGTGACAGCATTTATCTGATCACACATTTCTTGGTTTATGAAAATGCAGAAAAGTTCATAAAGGAAACAAAATGTTGAATCAATACCTTTTAATCTCCACAATTCTTTCATGTTCAATGTAATCTTCCTTTTCTGTTAGCAAAAGGAAAATAAATGTGTCTAACTTTGTCAAATTTTTTAAATCTGACTGCAAGTCGCACAAAATTCGGGACCACAAAAACTTGTGTATGATTGCGATTTGTAATAAGAGAAATCACTTTTTGTTCTTGACAGATAACTTAGCAGTTCTTGTTTGATAATAATTTTTCTTTAAATTTAGGACCATAAATAAATTTATAATTATACATGGTCACGAAATTTTGGTTGTGCTTTTTATTTTCAGTTTAATTAATCTCTACTCGTGTAATTCTAATCATTTCAGATGCATCCAACAACACTGTTTTCTAGTCATGCTTGTCTTTTTCATGTGAAATTCTCTAAACCAACCGTACTTTGTAGTTATATTATAATATTCGTGACTTACGAGAAAGAGCTGTCATTGTTTTGTCAGATGTAACACCCGCGGTGGCTTAATAATGCTGAATAAACAATGCTCCATTCCATATTCATATATATATAGATATATATACACATATATGTATGTATATAATATAATAGTTTGCTCATATAATAGAAAAAAGTGGATCATAAGTCAACTGAACATTTGCAATTGACAAAATGTTGTTACGCAAACGGTACAAAAATTTTGATTGAATGAATCAAAGTCATGTGACCCTCAGTTTGCGGGCAAGTTGCGTGAATTGTACATAATTTGTGTAAAAGGACAAAATTGGATTGTGAAACATTTCGAGTAGCGAGGAGTTGGGGCAATATTGCAAATTTTAATTAAAATTCAATTTATTTTTTTTCAAATAAAATACGATTTTTGAGACAATTTTTGTTAATATAAAAATATCTTTGGAATAATGTAATAAACAATTATTTTGCATATATAAAACTTAAATTGTATTTGTAAATAATAGCAATTTTGTGCAAATTAATTCAAGTTAAAAAATAACTATAATAACTTTTCTGAAAAAAATGAATAAAATAATTAAATGAACATTTTTCATATTTTTTAAATAGTTGAGTTTAAATAAACTAAAAACTTTTTTTGTTAGTGATAATAGAGACAGAATTGTCAAATTTATGATTAAAGTCGTTTTTACAAATTGTATGTGTTATCATATAAAACAATTTTCAGAGTACAAAACAATAAATAGAGGCAATTTTTCAATTTCAGCACGATAAATATAGGTAGTTATTTATTACGATTGAAAACAAGTTTACATTAAAAGTATTGAATGATGTATTGAAGATTTGATAAATGTTCACAAAAATTGAGCAAAAATAATATCAATTAAATTTACTCCTGATCTAAAAATGTAGGTAATAGTAGTATAGAAATAGTTTGCCATTGTCATGTTTTTTCATTTTGATTGACATTAATACATTTAGTTAAAAAACTTGGAATATAAATTTATATCTTCTTAAAATGTATATTTTCATAAAACGAGTAAATGTGCAAGTACACTTGTCAACTTTTTAAGTTTGTAAAATAACGCATATGTAGTATTTACTAACTTTAGACATGACATTCTCAAGGGATTCATTAAATATATAAATATAATAATTAATTAAATTTCACCTTGATTAAATATAATTGTATTTAAATGAAACTAACTGTAAAATTAATTAAATTTAATAGCTGAGTCTAACTTATTCTTGTTAATATACTGTGAATGAAAAACAAAGTAAAATGATGTATTCTTTCAAACTTTTAATTGAACAAAGTATTATTTTCATAACTTCATTTACTGGTGCTAAGATTATTTTAGATTATTTATGCTTTTCATGTCTTTTTGGTTTTTTAAACTGTATTTCCTTTGCGATTTATTATTTCCACAAACTATGTTTATTAAATTTCATGAGAAATTGGAATACCTTGTTCAACACTCTTGTATTTAGGGCAATGATTATTGACACTGCAGCTATACGCTTCATATTGCACTAAGTGGTCTGTAATGCATGATCCTGACGAAAGATCATTTAGGCAGATCTTACGCTCACTACGTGGTAAACTTCATTCAACAAACAAAAGCTAATTTGCATTCACATTCAAATAACAAAGTTATACTTAGAACATTGTTTTCGTTTGGTAAATTATAAAATGCAAATGTTCTAATATTCAGTGAAGATTAATTATTAAAGTGCTTTTAAGCTTTATGAGTTTTGGGTACATTTATAATTTATCTGAATTGATTTCAAAATTAAGCTCACGATTGAACTCAATTCCTAATTACTGATATTCATTAAAAAAATTTATTTTTGATATTTTATATTGATACTTTGAATGAAAATTAAATTAATCTTACATTAAAAGTAAAAAATTCAAATAACTTTATCAACTAGATAATTATATCAAAAGTTTAAAATTTGAAATACACAATGAAAATTAGAGATTGCATCTAATGATATTAATAGTAATAATTTAAAAATTGTTAGAAAAAACTTTTATTTTTATCCCGATATCAAAGTTACATACGATTTATGGATTGTTTCTAAGCTACATGTCACATGTCAAATTTCGCATTGAACACATTAAGTTGATAAAGTACTGTCGGAGCTCAAAACTCGGTCAAATAATTTTTATTCATTTATCACCGAAAAAAAAATAGTGTATATATCCTTTACAGTGAGAAAAATTAATCTTAAACAGGTCTTGATAATGCACAATAATTTGTCCAATTTATTTCTGACAGCAACAAATTTACTCTCCATAAATTAACTTTACTATTAACATAATGAGCGTGCTCCCCCACCCCTTGGTCTACTGTTTCTGCTCATGCGCGCGGGCAATACCGCGCCATCTATTATAACTATTACACATTATGTGTGAAACTTTTCTTAAGCAAAAGTTTACGGATGTATTTTCGCAGCGCAGATGAGTGTACGCGATTTATCACAAACGAATTTGGTAAAGCAACTCGCAGGTATGAGCTGGTTAACGCGATCGATATGGCGCTCGGCTCAAATCGGCCCAGATCGCACCAACTCCGAGGCCACCAAGTCTGCCCTAAATGCACTGTGCTTGTGTTTCCAGTAGTCTGCCTGTCCTCGGGATAGACGATTTATTTAACGATCTATAGGTTAGGTCGGGTCGGCATGCTTAAATCAGCGGCGTCTGGCCTGCGCAACATTTGCACCAAATTTTATTGCACTAAACAAGTGCTGCGAATTTCAAGTTGAAATTTCCATCAGAATCTCTAAGCGAGCTGGCAAAAAAAAATTTTTTTTAAATATATTTTTTTTGACTCAATCACTTCAGCGGGATGATAATCACGTGCTGTGGATAAAGTTAAATATCATTTGCCTTAAAATATTGAGCTCAGAAAAGAGATACAAAGCAGAAAGTTTTTTTTTCCAGTGAGTTACGGTAAAGTTGATGCGGAAATTTTGTACCCAACTCTGGAAAGTAAACTTTTTAAAGTTACTCTTCGATGAGATACGCCTTATTTCAAAGGCAAATTTGATCTTTTTTTCTTGTTCTTTTTTTTTCCTAATTTCACAAAAACAAAACTGAATCACAGTGTAAGAGTATTTGCGCCATTATTTGTGGTTTGTTACAATAATTTGTAACTGTTCGCGGAACAATGTTAGTTTTTGCAAATTATCTTCTTGTTAAATGCTTTTTGATTCGGGCTTTGCATGTATTATAAATATTGTCAAGCTCACAAAGTTTATGTTATCTAACATTTAATATGTTCAACTTTTTTAATAAAACATCCGTATTTGCAAACATATATACGAAATAACTTAATGTTTACGATTTAATGGAATGGTAAATTGCAAATAATTCATTTGAGAAAGCACGTTACAATATCTTTCGTTAAAATGCTAGACGTACTGCAGCCAACTTGTGTTATTAATATTTAACTAGAAAAGTATCAAATATTTCGATTCATTCAGCTGAATTGAAACATTTTCAGGGTAGAATAGGAAATAAGCGTGAAAAATGAAGTAATTGTAATTTCTTTTTCATGTCACACAAATTGAAATTCAATTTCATGAAATATTACACAATTTTTGTCCAGTTTTATTAATGTTGTTAAATATTATTTTAACAGTACAGTCAGTTATAAATATTATGATGTTAAACATGATTTGCATTACTTGTATTCAAATTTCAAGCAGATCTTTGTTATTTGATACAATTTAATAGAAAGCCTATCAAGTTTTTATACTATATTGAAAATGATAATATTCAATAATTACACAAGCACGTCTGCTGTAAACGATAAATGAAACTCAATCATTGTACAAGTATAATTTATGATTAAGCCTTACAGCATCACAACTCAAAACTTTTCCATTATTCAAGCGGGTATGTAGATATACTATATATTACAATTAAAATGCCGCGAACATTGTAAACAATAGCCAAGGCATCTGAAAGACGCCTGTGTTCATTACGTTTTATAGGTTTAATCAAACTTTGTAACGACTCACAATTTTCAAACTTTTACAATTTATAATTATATTAGGTAAAATATCCGTCTTAGCATGCAATTAAGAAATCAAATGAATTTTTTGCGTAAAAAAATAATAATTAATCGTTACACTTAACTGCAAGTTACATTAGCATCCATAAAAGTTTTAAATATAATTGCAAATTTATACTATTTTTTAATTTATGTCTGTATTAAAAAAGGTAAACAAAAAACAAAAAAACTGTAGAGAGTAATCTTTTAAATGAATGTTAATTGCAATTAACACTTGAGTTTCATAAATGGTCTTTTAATTTGCCGTTTAGAAAGCTGTAGACAAATATTTTAACAAAATCAAGGAAAGAAGGCGAAAATTTTAATTCTTTTCGAAATATTGTTACTGTTATTAATGACAAATTTTTACGGAAATCCTAATTTACTATCGTCTGTTATTTTTTTCAAGAAAATTATCTCTTATTTTACTCTTAACTTGTTCTTGGCAATGTTGATCGCAATTTTCTCGCACCAACGATTTCATGTGCGAAAGAATACAAAGAAAAAAAATTAAAAGAAGAAAAATATTTTAGCAGAATGTAAAAAAAAAGTTTGTAAACGAATGATAACATATATTAAGCGAAACAGAGTTAATTAAAGCTAAATATTTTTTCCATTGAAAGCGTGCAATAATTTAAATCTACGAATTTTACTGAGTCAAATAATCAAATACAAAAGTAAATGTTTGCCAAAATAAATGTACATCTAAAGTAATATGAACATGACTTTATAAAACGATTGATTACACGTCAACATTTGTTGAGTGATTGTTCTTCTGAACGTGTACTATAAATGGCTTTCTATATAGTCATTACTTTGTTAGTTATAAAGATTTTTAATTTTTTTTTCATGAAAAATAAAAATAAAAAAATGAATGTAAACTAACAAATTTAAGAGTCATGATAGAGAATTTAATATCATATTTATGGGAGAAATTCTCAGCAGCTGTTTAAATAGAAAACTTTTATCGCTTGGTTAGAAACGATGAAATTTGTTTTAATTTTGAAAAGTGTAGAAATTTTTTTTGAATTTGGTTTGAAAATATATTACAATATAAAAAAGTGTTAGTGAGTGCGTTTGTGTTGTACACAGAAATGAGGAAATATTTTTATTTCAAACTATTTTGTTTGCACGTTAATATTTAAAAAATAAAAAAAAGATTTTTCACGCAAGCATAATAATAATAATTAATTACTCTGAATGTTCGTAAATTAACAGAGTTTTTTTTATTATTATATGTGGAGTGAATTATTTATATGAGACCGATAATTGGCTAATAATTAGAAATTAATGTGAAATCAATTACTTAAAAAAACAGAACATAAAACCTTGTTGATATACTATGTAATGTTAACAAGAATTATATTGTTATGTTTATGAATTTTTTAAAATCATAATTATTATCTAGTTAAAAGAATGAGAATCAAAATAACGAATAATTAAAGAAAATAAGAAATTAGAAGAAACATTTAACCATAAACGTTAGTGTAAATGAGCTTACGAGTCCGCAATTATAGCAATTAAATGTCTTGTGACAATATAAGCATATGATTCCAAATTAACTTTAAAATGAAAATTTGAGTAAAAATGAACGCGCGAAAAACTGCAAACGCGGAAAACAGGCCGTCAATGTGTGAACGTGCGATACGACTCAGGGATCGTTAAACTTGCCATTATAGTGGTACATGATAAAAATTTACTGCTACCTTTTTATTTGGTTTATTAGAATGTCCTCGCATTTATTAAATGTATCTAGAAACACGTGCTTCTTTCATAACTGTGAACCGGAAAAAAGTACTGATATTTTACGCTGACGTAAATTTTTTTTCACGTAAAAATATTCTGTAATTAAGCTGGTCATATTTTTCTGGAATGTAGTTAATTTTTTAAATACATTCTTCAAATTTTAAATACTTTATATATAAACCAGCAAACTTTTACTATAAAGTAATATTCGACATTTTGTTTTAGATAAAATGTGTACAAACTTATTTAAGAAATGTTGAGTTGTTTAATTATAAAATGAGGCAACTCTGAAAGTGTAAAAACAATAAAAATATATTAAAATTATTTAAATGAAAGTATAACAAAATTAACTATCGTTACCTTAGTCACGTAATGCAATTATTTAACAAAATTACAATTTTGGGCCATATCGTTAACTCGATGTGCAAAATTTAAATTCATTTCACAAATTTAAGCTCTGCATTACAAATGAAGTTATTTCGTTAATTTTTGTTCGGTAAATTGTATTTATATGCGCATCCGCATCCAAATTAAAAATATTCGTTATTTTATGTAATTGATATTCAAGTAAGATAAAAATGTGTTTCAATTCACTGGAGCATAACAAATTATATAGTTTTTTTATAAAGATTTTACAAAAAATACATTCACTTGAACACCTAGAAACTTTTCGCGTATAGTCTAAAAAGGACTTTGTCACTTTTGTTACTTTTCCATTTTCAGCTCTTTTTCATTACTTTCTCATCTCATGACTGTTTAAAACATGAATACACGATAAGAAAACTTTAGAAAATTTTTGTTACAGTGTATTGTATCTAGAAATTTAGTTTGTATTGTTGAAAACAAAACAATCGTTTTCAAGTTAATTAAACTAGTTGATTTGCCAACAATATTTAAAGATTCATTTTTTAGTTTGATAGAAATCTATTTTTTTAATTGTACTATACATTGTTGTAGGTTATTTTTATAAAAGAAATAATACAGTTATATTTAATAATGAAAATAATAAAATTATATGTGCTTTGGTGATTTAATGTATTATGCTGTAATTTTAATAGTATAAATATGTGTGACTATAATCGTTGTCAATTGATTTTAGTAATTTAATACTTAGAACAATATCTAATAAAGACATTCGCTCAATAATAACACTAAGAAAAATGGACCATAGAAATAACAGTTTCAAGTATGATGATAACAGCACAGACCAAAACTTTGTAATAATCTCGTAGAAATTTACTATAAGTATTATTATGATTACAACTCTTTTTTTGTTATTTTATTTTTTTCCATTTTTTAATCATCTTTTTTTTCTAATAATACATAAAATTTGAAGAGAATTTAATGACAATAAATTAGGAAATAAAGTGGTGTAGTTGTATTAAAGCTGTCCCAGGAATCAGACTGGAAAAATCGGTTGACGTAAATAAAATGCTAAATGCGACCATTACAAACATCATTTGTCTTAATTTTCCTTTCGGCGACACTTGTGACAAACGGTTATGCAACATTTTCGGTTGACGCTCTATTATGTCTCAAACATTGAATTTCACATTCGATAAATGCTGTATTATATTATACCATGCAAATAAAATGATACAACTTTTGCTGTGTCATTTAGAATACAAATAAATTCAGACAAAAAATTTTTATGTTGTTAACTTTGAATATAAAATGCAGCTACAAATCCAAATTAAAATTGATTATTTTGGTAATTAAAAGTCAAATGTATATTTCAACAGCATGATAATAACTTCTTTTTTAACGAAATAATTATTTATCTGAATTCGTTTTTTTTATTTGAATAATAAAAAGTTCGATATAAAAAATGCATTTGACCTAAATAACAATTCAACTCAATGTACAAATATAAAAAGTAATTAATCTAATTTAAAACTACTTGTAGCTTGAGCCAAAATATATTATTATTAGTACAAAATAATTGAAAGACAATTTTAATTGAAAGATACAGTTTAAGATGAATTCTTATATATACCTAGTGTTTAATTTCAACTTTTTCATGGATGTTTCATTCATACATTTTGATTATATATACGATACAAGCACATAAAGCTTTGGATATAAAATTCATGCTACATATATGTTTATAACCCTTTAAAACCGCTATAAAAGTGCAAGTTTGAGTAATAAATGTTTAAAAATAAATCTTGAATCCAGAAAAAGGTTATTTTACAAAAGATTTATGAAATGTAAAGTTAACAATTGTTGGTAAGATAATAAATCATCCGTGCGCATTTAATATTTACATTTCCAATGATAAACACGATAATGCGCACTTTTTATCATTTTAATTTGCTCGAGTGATATACGGTTGTGCGGTTGACACCATTGTGCCTTGCCTGTTTTTACGTTTACTCGGTTTTGAGAACCGTTTCATTATATTCGCAGCTCTGCTTTTTTGCCAAAAATAAAAATTCTCCCCCGCACACACACACATGCACAGCACAAAATTGAAAGAAAGGCAAAACTTTTAATTCCTGCGAAGCTTTTCATTGTTCGTTCGATTCTATGACAATTGAACAATTCGATCTTGAATGAAAAAGTTCAAGAAACATAATTCTCGGTCTGCTACCATCGTTTTTCAAATTATTTTTGTCACAGCGAAATGGTAGTTTTCTATTCTCACGGGAGATGCGCCGCTTATGATGCCGGCTAAACCAAATAGAAAGAAGAAAAGAAAATGGAGATCGGGTAGTTTCGGCGAGATAAAAATGGAAAAATTGAAGAGCGTTGAAGTGATAGGAGAAAATGCAGCGACAAAAGTACCTGAAGAGCGCATCAAAAAGTGAAATATGCGTCGGAATAACAAAAAAAAGTTGCAGTCACCAACAGCAGAGGCGAAAGGATATCTGTCTCGAGAGGAGGAACGTGAATTGGTGCGATGCGAAAGGTGGTCGTGCAGACACGGAGCACACTAGACAAGAGGCCTACTTTAACTGGCAACAACTTCAAGAGAATGCTTCCAACTTTTCGACCGTAGTATATATGCGATGTTGATACGATATAAAAGAAAATACATTTTTTCTCGCTAACGCTAACACCTGCTTGTTGGTTTTTTTTCCTTTTGATTTTTGTAATTATACAACACTGAGAAACAAATTTGAAAGCTTGCTATTTATATTATGATCAATTAATACTTCTAATATAATTAAATTATATTAATATTATTGTCAATTGATGATACAAATGTATGCATTTAATATATAAAATTGAAATATCACAAATAAATGAAATGTTTGCATTTGTCAACACGAAAAATCAAATTTGAATATAAAATTTTGATAACAACGTTTTGAATAATACAATTTTCAATCATATTTTCTCGATGAATTTCAATTTACCAACACGCATCATTCACTTGAATTTTGCGTGCCACGTAGTTTGTTATACGATTGACACATGACGAATTAGAAACCACTCAGTTTGGGTTTTTTTTTAATAAAGTGACTAATGTCGCATCCACTCAAACTGAAAGAATTTATTCAACCAACAAAAAAACATAAATTTGTCAATTATATTTAGCAAAATTAATTTGTAAACAAAATTTAAACATCGCATTTTTGTTTAGATAAAATTGTTCTCACTGAAACTAGTTAATATGGAAACTATAAAGAGAATCAGATAATATAAAATATGGAAGCAAGGCTGTTAACAAGCAAAATATGATTTGCGTTATTTCAAGTTTAATTGAGGAAATATGCAGATATACAAAGCCCGCATGATTACAAAGTCGCGCTGACCCGGACTTGGTTATTGTTTCGAGTGTTGAAATAAGCACCATTGGCTTGTTCAAGACTCGTGTTGAAGAGTCGGAAGTGCGGCTACGTGCAAGCCTAGAGAATTTCACTCGGTATTACAAGCTACAGCCAAGTAGTGCGTGCGTCGCTTCAAGAACACGATGACAATGTCATTGTAGCAGAGTAGACTGTAAACCCAATATGCATAATTCAAATTCAACGTCATTCTATTTCAAAAGTCAGCCTCAAAATCAGTTTGTTCTTGTCAAAATAAAAAATCAGGAAAAAAGAAAGATTTGAAATTAGTTGTACTTTTTGTTGGTGAAATAAAAACTTCTATTAATATTAACTTGAAGTTGAAATGAATTTGAGAATGTATCATATTACGTGGTATGTAAAATTTGTACCAGGTTACTTCAGTTTAATTAAATGAACTACATTCGAACAAAGTCGAAACCGGTATTGAACGAAGTCAATAGTGGTATAGGAAAACTACTAATACAACTTTTGACTTTACTTAAGAGAACTAGACTTAATTCAGTTGAATCTTTTAAGGACAAACAATATTCAAGTCTACTGAAGTAATGGATTTCATTTCAACAAGAAAAGATACTAACATTTGGTAACGACTGAAATTGAGAATTTTCTCACTTTTATAAATTTCATTTATACTTTCAGTCTTTTACAAGTCGACTAATTGTTACAAATTAGATAATTACAGTGTTCACTTTGTTTTTTTCTGAGAAATACTTCGATGAGAATTGATGAAAAAAGTATTCATTCCAATTTTCGTCTCGAAAGTTTGCAACTCGATTTTTTCCTATGGTAGTCTAATATGAAATAATAAAGTCTAATATAGAATTTAAAATAAACACAATTTTTTTCCATTATCAATATTAATTAAAATATTTGGAAAATCTACTTGTTATTACATCGTTATACATACGGTCATTAGTACAATTATTAATGACCGTTATTAGATTACTCTTATTAGATTACCATTATTAAATTACTATTAAATGTTTGTTCGCCAAAGTTTGTTTATGATATTAAATGCAGTTAAGAGAACTAACATTACGTGCACACAATTTCCAATAACTTGCTCTGAAAAGTGTTATACTTGGACTAAAAAATTCATCTTTACTGTAGGTAAAAACTGTGCAACGATTTCGTAATTAAAACAGCATGCAGTACTAGGAATGCAGTTTTAATTTTTTCTTTTTTGTTCGTTTGCTTTAATATCGCTCTGCAAAAAAAAATTGATTATTTTTCAAGTATCAATCCTAGATTGTTTAACAGACAAGATGAAGCCCTGTGTTAGTTAGACGAGACAACGCACACGAAGCAGATGCGCGACGTGTCGGAGTCTGTGCCACTTAACTCCACTTGCCGTATCATTGAGCCTTTGTCGCGCTTGAGCAACGAGAGTCTCATCTCTTTCTGTTCGGCGATTTGCTATTCTGTCGCCGCTGTCATCGATCCGTCGCTCAGGGGTAATCTTATGCGCGTCAAAGCAGAACAAAAAGTTGTGATTAAAGTATGCGTTACACAATGACTCCGAATCGTTCGAATGTTTTGTCCGAGTAACTCGAATGTGTTTTGGCATTCCAATTAAACCACAAGCAATTAAAAAATTGCTCGCATTTCACACTTTTCATTAACTACATACGTTGGAAAAGTATTATTATATTTGCACTCATTTGAACAAAGCAGATAAATTCTTAGTTTTAACACACCTTCTGCGTGTGTATGTTTTTTTAAACAAAAGCTGTTTAAATTTGTTTTAGCTATTTATTATTTTTAATCAAAAATGTTTCGTTTACTTTATCGACATTGATGATTTGTTATTAGGAAATTTAGGTCACCTATCATATTGATAGCTTAGCTAATGTTACTAACTTAGGTATATTGTAAACAAAATCGTCGATCGAAAATTTTGAATGACGTCTACAGGATTAATCTGTGACGTAAATTCAATTTAAGTTTGAAGTGAAATAGAACTTTTGATTACAATAATTATTTTTGTACAAGAATAGGCAAAAAAAAATTTAATATTTTTCTGATTAAATTGTCCGGGCAAAAATTACATGTTGAAAGAAATTTATGATATTGAAGTGCAATGATCGTTAAGAATAAGGAAAAAAAAGTTGGTACTACTGAATTATTGGTGTCTTCATAGTACACTTGAGAGAAAAGATTCTGGGGCAAGCAGGATAATCGTTAATGACTTCCAAGGCTGCTCTGCAATTAAAAAAGGTCATGATCTGCATGAGCTTGAAAGTGGAAGAAAATCCTTTATTATACCTTCTATGAAGCGGGCTATTAACCACGACAACTACTGTTTTTAGCTGAATACGCTAAAGATTGTAATCACGAAGAAAAAGCATTAAGATAAGAAAAAAAAACCAATAGGTAGAACGGCTGTTAGATTTCAATGCATATAATGAGAATTTAAGTACAATGACAAATTAATGCCTTTTGCGTTATATCTAAAAAAAATTCTTTTTCTCAATGACATAATGCTAATTAAATTTAAAAAAAAATCAAAGTTACAAAATAAATTTTTGTATTGAACTTCGTAGGTATTAACAAAATTTAAATAAATACATAAATTACTGTGTCAAGTTTTGTTTCGTAATATATCAAACTGTAATTTTAATGACTCATAAGTTTGTACATTAATCAAATGAGGAAGTAATATGTGCTAATACACGTGGCACGGTATTATCTAAACGGATGAAGATGATCCTTTGTCGCAATGTATGATTTATTATAATGAGACCGTCGAGTCTACATACAAAATTAAGTACACCAGTAATTACTTTGTTACTTACGGGATGATTAAAATTAAATTAATCAATATTAATTCAACAAAAAAGATAAAAATATTATTTACTTTACGTAACAAAACATGACTTTATTTTAACAATGACATTTCTACTCTGACAAAAAATTTCGTACTGTATCCAAGTATATAATATACTTGCAAAAATATACTTGACTCAAATATATTTTCACTTGAATCAAGGGAGTTTCACTTGAAATAATTCAAATATACTTAATTCAAGTATACGATATACAGTATAGTTCACTTATAACGAGAACGGATATAACGAGAATCTGGCCATAACGAACAAAAAATTCCCGAAAATAGATTTTTTTTGATCGGATATAACGAGAAAATGTCACTTAGTGGTGAAAAATTGTAATCTTAAAGTTACAAAATTTGATAATAGATGTTTATAATAATAAATTTAAAGATTTTCGCAAAAACTTGTGATACTAATTTCAAATGTTCTAATGTCTGGTTATCAAGATTTAAAAAGAAACACAACATATCATTTTACAAAATAAGTGGAGAAGCCAAAAGTGTAAATCATTCAGAAATTAATGATTGGCTCGAAGATGTTTGAAATAAAATAAAAAACGAGTAGGAAGAAAAAGATATTTTCTTCAACATTGATGAATTTGGTTTATTTTATAATTTATTGCCTGTGATAACACGTTCAGACTGAAAGGTGAAACATGTGCTGGTGGAAAATTGTCCAAGGAAAGAACTGAAAAATATTGTTAAACAAGATTATATCAAAAGCAGAAAGAAAAGTAAACAACCAACAATATTAAACTATTTTTCTAAAGAATAATAATAAAAATAAATGTATTATATTAATTAAATAAGTCTTCGATTCCCTGCTTATCTCTGTACCCCAAGTTCGCTTTTAACGATGATCGGCTATAACGAGCAAATTTCAATGGTCCCTTGAATCTCGTTATAACCGGAATATACTGTACTTCAATATAATTAATCATATTTTTCACTTCTTTCAAGTATATTTCACTTGATTCCAGGCACCTGTTTATTTAGGGTATATGTCTCAAATTTTAATATTAACTTTCGTTTATTTTACATCTTTATTTTCTTTTCGATTATAATTAATTTTTGTTCTCGATGTATTGGTTGATACACAAAAGATTAATGAAATCCAAATAGAAAGTAAAATTGAAATTGAGTTAACATATTGATGTGCCAGCTGGGTTCTCCACTCGGCTATAAAAGTGGGCAATCCCCATCACAGTGCAAACTAGACGATCTTAGACTCTGGTACATCAGAGTTAAAAAAACAAAAGTTTATAAATGTATGATGTGTTTACGTTTTCATTAAAGCCACTGAAGACAATGAAGTAAATGAAACGGAACATTACGCCAGATGAAAATTCTGTTGTCTTTAATTTCTTTTTGCGTCATTCGGAGTGCATTTGCAAACATTGGAATTGGCATTAAATCCAGTATGAAGTGGAATGAACTACAACTATTGAAACAAATGAGATTTTGTGGTGAAGATTTTGACTCTAGTTTTCCTCATTTTAAAATGTACTCTTTTGCTAATACAGTTATTCAACATGTAAACAGCTAAATTTGGTATTTAATTTCTCAATTATGGTATGGGTAATGTTATTTTTCAATCAATATATTTTGTTGTGAAGGTATGAAATTATTATTTTTTATATGTGTGCTAGATTTTTTCAGTTGTTACAAAATTATGTAGTTATTTTAATTCTAAAATTTTCGTATAAGTTGCATTTAAATTTTGGACAGTTATACATGGTAAATAGAGATGCATTGGTATACCAAATATTAGAACACGGGAGTGCTTTATTTGCTTACATATACATGACTGTACATAATAATTTACGTCAACTGGAATTTACATTTGTTTTCTTCATCAGTATGCTGAAAAAAAATTTTTCTTCTTAAATATTTAATTTTTGTAATAAACAGAAATAATTTTGTGAACAATCGTATAAATATTGATATTTAATATTGCATGAAATTTTGAAATGTTAAGGTATCTCTTGTATTAACTTAAAATAGTCAGACTTTCTTGTAATTTAGCTTGAATTTGTAACAAACCACTATTTTTCATGCCGCAAGACCTGCATATTCGATCTAGAAGTTTAGTAAATAACATATATAGATATACAAGTCAAGTATGTTTTCAATATTTTAAAATTAAATATCTCACGTTCGATATAAACAGAATTATTCAAATGCTGGGAAATGAAAAATAACAGCTTTAAGAACACCCAAAAAAAAATTATAACACACTCTGATTATTTCAAATAATTTTTTTGTTTATAACAAAAGTATTAAAAATATAATTTTAACAAAATGGAATGATTTAGTATTTAGTTTAAAATTATTAAAAATAAACCAATTAATATTAATTTTAAAAAGCTATTTTAAGGTTAAGCTTTGGAGAGACCAATAACAAATAACAATAAATTATATTATAATAATTTTAATAACAATTTTATATTAGTATTCATAAAAACACATAATATAAAACAGCTCCAAAGCTTTTAATTCATTCGGTGGATTGTAATTAATCTGTGTGATATGTAATAATAAAGACTACCTTGTTTTTTCAATATATATTCAAACCCGATAATGAGATACAAGTTGCTCTTGTTATAACTGATCATTGTTGAAAACTAAGAGATAGCAGCAATAAAAGAATGAATTTTTAATTTTGTAAATTATGTAGCTAAATGTTGTAAAGTTAGTTTAATCTTTCGTATATTCGGATTTATTTGTAATATTTGAACAGAGCTCAATTAATATCTTTCTTTGTCAGTATTTGTTGAGATAAATATTAATTTCATTCAAAGATGTTGAAATCGTTGTATAAGTTTTCCAAACTGCGGTAACAGTGGAAAAACTTAAATTAAATTCTTTACAGACAAAGGCGTTAGTCTTTCTACAATTTGCTTTGATTATCATTTTCGATATAATTAATAAATTTATATAAACTGATTATTTTCTATTTATTTTTCAAAATTGATAGTTTTTTTTTTATTTTTTATATGTTAACGAAATTTTTTGCAAATTTATAAAGTGAAAAATTACTTATTTATCGAAAAATCGTTCTAAATAATAAAAAAGATTTTCCATTCGAAATAAAATTAAAAAGCGACCGATTAAAAAGATCAAATTTGCAAGACCATTTAGCGAACTCAAATTGAACAACTTGTCATTCGAGAATAAGAAAAAACACATACACAGAAAACAAATTTTGGAATGAGAAAAAGGGGGAACAAAAAGTGTGCGATTGGAGTATACAGACTTGTAATACAGTTGACAGTGCAATATTAAGCAAGCGGATCACGAAGAATTACTTTTTGCTTACGGGTCACGTTGCAAAGTGGCGAATTAAAGCGGAGCATCCTCTGTGCGCAAACGAAATTCGCTGACGAGCGAGCGATACGCGGTAAATCGCGGCCCTGCGGGGTCGTGCACAGATATTTGTCATCCCGTCGAGCACCCCTTGCCGCACGCGCTATTCCTTCCTCGCGCCACCTCGCAGGACATGGAATCGCATAAATAACGAAACGGGTAACCTCGTCGTCGATCCATAACGTGATTCGGCACGCCGCTTCACGAGCAAACCAAATGGCTCAGCATTTCGTGTGAATATATTCGAAAAGCGACGAAATCCAGCAGCGCATTCAGGTCAGATTCGATGAGCAAATGGAATGTATCTAAAGCCGATCGACGAGTTCGATCGTTTACCTACGACCACGATATTTCCCTAACCGTGTTATTTATTATGGCTGCGGCCAATTCAAATACTCACTTTTTTGCACTTGGTGTATCCATTTTCAAAAGGAGTATTATTAATCAATGATTTAAAAGAAAAAAAAGAACTGATTTACATTTTGTGGATACTATTAGTTTCTATTTATTTATTTCATTTGACATTAGCATTTGTATTTTTTAAATCTTAACCCTCTCGCTATGTATTTTGCTTTGAAGCAAATTATATTTTGGAAATTTTTATTAAAACAAAGCAATAATAGTTCTTTTAATTTTTGCAACATGTTTAGATAAAAAAAGACTTCTTACAATGTCTGTATATGTTTTTGCCTCTCTAAATATAAGCATTACAAAATTCTAAAAATTAAACTATCGTTTTTTGCAATTTTTAGTTTTTATATAAAGCTTCCAAATTCACTAACTAAATTAATTTTTTTGATCTAGAAACAATTCAGCAAGGAAAGAGTTAAAGTAATTTGCAAAAAAAAATATTCTTGGTAACAAATTAATCAAATAGATGGGAACTTGCAGAAAGAAACAATATTTTGTTGATTGATATTATTGGCTTTAGAACAAATTAATTTATTTACTTTGATTATTTCTTAATTTTAAGTGAAAAGTATTGACTTTATGAAATACGCTTTCATTATATGCTATTAAAAACCCGAGCAGGTTGCGATACAAATGTTGTTATTTTGAGCAGTATTATTATTATGAATAATTCTTTACTATCAATAACCTAACTTTATTACTTCTAAGAAAGTACATGTAATTGAAATTATAAGTAGAAGTATAAATTAGATCTGTATTGAATGTCAGTTTTTTAAAATTGTATAATGTATCATAAAATGTAAATGAAATAATCAGGTAAATGTAAATTAACAAATAAACAATTTTTGTGGCAAAACTACGATGCATGAGTATGTAAACCATAAAAAGTAATTAAAATAATTGTATCCTAATGGCGGTTAAAATTTGACGTTTGCATTATTAAATTGTTAAACTTTTCAAAAATCAGTATAAAAGATCTCAAGTTACATAATTTGATCAAAAATGGTTTTATTTGCCCACATAAATGATTTTTGACATGCTCTGAGCATCATTAAAATATAAAGGAAATTCGCAATAATACGTATTTTTCATTTATGATATAAAAAGATAACATTGTTAAATGAAAAAAAATACATCAAATTACAGACTGAAAAACAAATTTGATTTAATTTTATTATATTCATATATAATATATAGGTATAATTATATATAGTTATATATAATACATAGTTAATTAAATATAATTAACAAATTTGAAACATAATATTAAAAAGTGAAAGATATTTCATCTTTAAGTTTCATCAAATTGACAAAGGAATTTTTAATTAAGTTACAATTTTATGCAAAAAATAAAATTTAAGCACAATATAAAACGAGATAGGACTCATGTTAATTTATGTGAGAACATCAACATACTTTGACTGACTTTAATATCTGGACTGGAAAATTTAATGAATTAATTAAGTTTTCATGGAACGATTGAATGAAATAAATTAGATAGAATGAGAAATATTTTGAAGAAATCGAAAAGCATCAAATCCATTTCATAAATATAAAAATACTTTTTAAATTTTTATTAAAATTTAATATTTTTAGAAGCACTTTTTTCCGAACTAAAAAAATTGCATTCAAAATTGATCCATTTTTCATCAAATTTATATAAAAAGTCGATGGATTTTTTATTTAAATCATTTTTTTTTTCATATTTAAGACCGTTTTTTCAGTTTTAATGAAATTTTGATCAATTTTACATAAATGAAAATTAAAGAAATTTCGGTCCAATATCTAAAACTGATCAATTTTCAATGAAATTTTTATAGTTCGGCTTTGTGGAAAAATTAAAAAAATATTTTTAATAAATTTCACTATAAATTTATTTTTGTTAATGTAATGTAAATAATCAAACCGATTTCTAGTTTTACTTCTGAACCTGTAGAGTAAACTATCTGAGTTTATGATGATTAGATTTAATCATGAAATATTATGATTAAGATCAGAGGCTACATATAATCATTGATAGTTCTGTGCACCCAATTTCCTGGCATGATCATTTATGATGATTCTATTTATGTTTATATACGAAAGATCTTTATCGTGATTGCTTCTATTAATAAGCTTTAGTTAATATTACTTATTAATCTACTTTTTTTAAATTTTTTAATTAAACATTTCTTGTTGAAATACATCAACTTACATAAATTATATTCAATATATACCTATATTTTATTTTGTAATATCTTTTTCAAATTCAAAGAGATATTTTGTTAATAAAATAAAAAAAGGTTAATAATGTGTACTAATAGGAGAGATTCTTTGAAATTGTTTTACCTATTTTGAAAAGACTGATTGGATTTGGAATTACTTCTTTCCTGATTAAAGTCTATTGTTCTCGTGATTGATCTCCAAATACCGTGACAATGTATCCTGAATTCAACTTCGAGATATTTTAAAGTAATCTTTAGAATCTACAGTGTCAAGTATTCATATCACGTTCAGTCTCATCCCTTGAATTTCGAGTTAATCTTATGTTTATTATATTAGAAGTTTGAGGTAAATCATTAACTTAGCTGAATGACACTTTTTTGCTAAATTACGAGGAAATTAGTTCCATGAAGTTATATTATAATTAAAATATAAATAAATTAAATTATAAAACCTTGATTCTCGTCATCTCGAGCTGCTAAATTATGCAACTGATCAGCATATAACGTACGTACCTAGAACAGACAATCGAAAATTTTATTTCTCACTGAACTTAAATTCAAGTAATATAAAAATAAAGAAAAATGATACTTTTAGTAAAATGAAATCAAATTGAAATAAGATAATTGAAAGAAAATTAGTTCACTTTTTGTGTAAGTGAAATGTCACAGAAAATTTCAGCTCAACTATTGGCTAGTGAAAGCCTTTTCTCATTAGTTTTTGTTTAAACTTAATAAGGTCGAAACTGCTAAAACTATTTGTGTGAAAATGACATTAATTTAAGTTTTATAGCAGTAAAAACAGTGTTTTTGTATTAAATGGTTGTTAATTGTAATTAATGCAAATATTTTCATTAAATAATATTAATAAATTATTATTATTCTTATTATTATTAATTATTATTATTACTCTTAATTAAATTGATGATTAAAAAGTTTCAATCGAAATGAATTGTTTGTTTAAAATTATTATTAAAATGCAGTTGATATAAAACATTTACATTTAATTTTACCATCATAACGGCAAATAACATTGTCAAATAATTGAAAAATCACTTTATCATTTGTAAATTTATGATAAAATCGCATTTATTTTCATTGTTATTATGTAATTTTTCAATTGTTGACAATATCATTTTACATTTTACTGCGATGTATAATAAAATTAACTGAAAACTTATGAAATATTTATAATTTTATCGAAATAATTGTAAAATTGGCCCTGGCTGACATAAAATGTGTTTTTCTACTGAGATAAAATAATAGCTATTTTTGTGACAAGGGAGCGAACGGTCATTTCGTGAGATCGATTTTTGGCTCGAGTCGAGGAGCATATCGACAAGAATCAGAAATCGGTTTCGCGGTGATGGCCAGTCGCTCTCATGTTGCAAACATAATTTTTTATTACGACTAAACGTCAGTTGTTTTTTTGAGCACTCTGAAGCAGGCGAGAAGAACCACTTTGCTCACCATGGGCATACTTCGTCTCCCAGGGAGCAAAATACTATTTCGCGCGCCTATTTAGAGGGCACGAAAAAACATAATCGTATGCAGGTGTGATAAAAATTGTTTTTGCGTTTTGCAGCTACCAAATGTAATGATTTATAAACAAGTTATGTAGTTTGTGATGAAGACAAATGAGAATAAATATTAACAAATTTTTACATCATTGATTTATTATAATAATGTTCGAATACAAAGATGTTTTTAAAAGATAAATTTATATGAAGGTAATATTGTTAAAAAAATTAAGTAGATATTGTCACTTGTTTTTTTTACACTGATTTTAATTGATTCTATGAGGAAATTAGAAATGAGAATAATTTGTTATACACATATATTTTTCATGTCTAAATATTTTGTGAGAATTATTTAATCTTTTTTTCTGAAAAATTGAATACATAATTTTATGAAAAAGATTAAATGACACACGTGTTAATCTTATAATAAAATGTATTAAGTTTAAAATTAAGAACAAATTTGATTGAAAAAAGTAATGTAACTTGGAATTGTTGAACACTTTAATTTAATTCAAATGCGCAAATATGTCTATGTCAATAAGGTAAAGATCCATTTTTCACTCTGAACTTGAAACACTTGTCAGACTTTAGTTTCACTCACACCCCTGTCGAAATTGAGAAAAGAAGATATATTACTGTCCAGATTCTTCCCATAACATAAGACTATCCTGATATGTTGACCATCTTATAAGAAAACTTGGATCAATTTAGGAAATTGATCTTCCCTAGTTTTCTGACTCGAGCAATTCTTTGATATTCATTACTTTACTTTATAAATAGAAATGTTGATGAAAAAGTTTGCGATATAATATATTATTTAACATTAAGAATGATCAAATGAACAACTTTTGCTTCTGAAAGGTATATGACAAAGTCCAATCGTTGAGTTTACTTAATATAGCAGTTTAGTTATTTCTTTTATTAATCAGTTCGCCGACAATAGAAGCTTGAATATAATATGATTTTGTGTAATTCTATATTTCGTTATTGGATTTTAACAGCTTAGTGTAGTCAATCAGATTAGATACATAATATATTCTATTATCAAGCATGCCCAAGAATATTTGTTAAAAAATAAATCCATTAATATCACTTTTTAAAAAGCCATAACGAGTATTTCCTGAAAGAATTTTTCGTAGTTCATAAACGATAATCAAACTAGCTTAACATTTCACTAACAAATTGATGTGCACAAATAAGACGTTTGAACGTAATATGTTGAAAGGTTAATTTTTTTCCTCAAAATTGTTATTGATGACTTTAATAATAAATTGACTTATTTTTTCTTTAAAAATAAAATGTGCTTCATTTGTATAAATGAACCTTTAATTTGATGTATAATTTGTTAATTTTTACAATGTTCCATATAAACGTAAAAGTGCGTATAATGTGTTCTACTTTTTCAAGTATCAATATTGGAAAAATATTACGCTCTTCAATGAAATTGTAAAAATAACTCAATTTCAAATTGGCAAAATATTGGAAGAAGTTTAAGGAATGTGAGAATTTTCATGTTTACGTAACTATTAAAACATTAGTTCTTTCGATTCAAGTAGGTTAAAATTGTTGACTGCATATTCTACATTAGAGTTACATATCTTTCATTATACGCTTAAATTATTTTTTTTAAATAATTTTTTTTTAAATTATTACTTTCTTTTCAATAAAAAGATTTAAATAAACATTATTTCATTGTGAAAAGTTTAAATCATACCACAAAAGTTTTATTTAAAAAGTTGATGTTTGATAAAAAAAGTTACTTCAGGTTATCCGTTTTTTTACATTTGTCAGTGTAAAACGCAGTTTAAAATTATTGTTATATTATAAGATTAAAGTGACTAACTTTTATAAATTATATATCTTCGTAGATAGATAACGAAACATAATGAAGAGTTTTTTTTCGTGAAACTTAAAGAAGAGCGACAGATTAAAGTAAAGCTTTTTTAACACGATGCAAATATTTTTGCTAATAGAGCGCACTGAAAATGTTCAATAAAATAAAAAAAAGATGGTTTATGCATATCAGATTTTTTCTTACACTTTGTCTGAGTATTAAATTTCATTTGAATATGAAAAGAAACAGAAAGATAAAAGGTTGAATGAGTGAATAGATAAATCTCTTTATTCTTATTGGTCTTTCTTTGTACTTTGTTTTTTTCCTTTGTGTAAGTAAAATGTTCAGTGTCCTTAATAAAAATTTGAAATATTTTATGTTTCATTTATTTAAATGATATAAATAAAATGATAAAAAAATCATAAATAAATATAAAAAGCGAAAAAGAAAAATTAAAATTTCCAAATAATTGTTTATTTATAAAAGAAAAAAGTGTACCAATACTTTAGTTAAGTAGAAATATATTCATGAAAACGTCACATTTAATTTTCAGTATTCAAACAATAAAAGCAAGATTTGCGCCTTTGATTCGACAGGAATAAATTAAGTTTATGACTTTTAAAATTCATAGACAAATTAGTATATCTTTTACAAACAAGATGAAATTGTTTGAAAATTGCTCCAATTTCAAGTTTCCAAAAGATCATTATCACGGACATGATTAATAAAATTAACAATACAATTTTGAATACTAAAAATGTATAGCTAATCGTAGTATAATAATATGCGCTTTGAAAATTGTAATTATCTTAAAGTTTCGCTATATCATTTTAGACCTTCATTAGTTCTGGTAAAAGCGTTGCTCTTACAGTGACACTGATCTTTACAGAGAAGCGCTTCATACATAATTATGATAGAACATTAGCTAGATAACCCGAACGGAAAAAACAGTCTGGAAAAAGTCTGAAAAAAGTTTGGATCTCGTCTGGAGAGAGTCTGGATTCAGCCTGGGTCTAGTCTGGGTCACAATAATATCCAGACTGTATCCAGACTTAATCCAGATTTTTCCCAGATTGCACCTAGACCGACTCCGGACTAAATCCAGAGTTATTTCCGAGTTGCATCCATACTAATGCCAGATAATATTTAGTTTTGTATCAGGCTGAATCCAGACATTATCCAGACTGTATAGAGTGGGTAAAATCTGGATACGGTCTGGATATAGTGTGGTGTAAAA
>JABFPM010000683.1:0-25834 GCA_022817325.1 Idris sp. 1 HC-2018 | reverse complement strand
TGCCCCCCCCCCCCCGGGTAGGGGTAGGGGGGTCAAGTTTGGTATCATTGGATAAAAATATTTGATACGTATTTTTTCATTTTCCGATCCGATATGTATTTCTCGAGATATTTGACCGTTTCTAGACTTTTGGGACACCCTGTATAGGAACGATGCATTCGGTTTTGAAACGTTCTTCTGTGCGACGTCGAACATATTGTCTACGATGCGAACCAAATATTTCGAACTTTGATTCATCTGTAAATAGTACTTTCTTCCAATCATTTAGTGACCAATTTTTGTGTACTTTTGCTCAAGCCATTCGATTTGTTAATATTTGCTTTTCGCAATAAAGGTTTCTTTTGGGCGACTCTGCCTACCAAACCTGCTTCTCTTAAATGTCTTGACACAGTACTTACAGATACAGGTTTTATTTGCGAAAAGTCAGCAGTAATTTGAGGTGCAGTTGCACGATGGTTTTTCAAACTATTTTTTACAATATATTTATCGTCTTTAGAAGTCGTCACTTTAGGTCGCCCTGCTCGTAATCTGCTGATATTTTTTCTAGTCTCCATTTTACGATTCAAACATTGCATTGAACACCACCGATAGATACTTTAAGAATTTACGCTATTCTACGTAAGGAATAATTTTAATCTCTTAAAATGCATATTTGGGCTCGCTGCCCAACACTTACTTCACGTTTCATAATTATTTATTACAGTTCAGTATTACTTGAATGTTCTTTTTCAGTCAACAGCAAGTTAAAAACTAAATTAAAATTATTTTTAATATAATAATTTTCTAGAAAAAAAAAAGTTAACATAAAATGTTTTCAAATAACATAATAGAAAAAACAAATTTCAGTTCTAGGTAATATTTATGAAAAATGTTCATTTTATAATTTTGCATATTTCCCTTGCAATATATAATAAAACTTCAAATGAACTTTTATATTTATGTTATTTAATAAAATAAATGATATTTTTTATCTATTTTCTAAGAAATGCCAAAAAAAGTAAAAATGTCGATTAAATTTAAAAATCCTAAAACTTTCTTAATTTTCATTATATTTTGTAATTTTTTTTAAATTGTTCAGAATAGTTCAAATTTTATTGTTATATTATTCAATTTAACGAAACTCATCTTAAAAAAAACAGAAAAAGTTATTCAAAGATGAATTGTTTTTTGATCAAAAAACATCCTTTTGTTTATTAACAAAAATCAAGGTCAAATAATGGTATTCATTTAAATAAATTAACGTGGGCTTAAAGATGACTTTTCAAGCTTTAATTTAAAAAATGGCAATTTGAGTGACTTTTGACAAAGTACGTTAATTTGAAAACTGAATTTTTATGAAAATTTTAGGTGTATTCAGACTTTTGACGGGTACTGTAATAATTTAATAAATCTTCTTGAACATGGTTTTGAAGCAGCATTTTTATATGCTAACATCAAGACTAGATAGTTATACGAGACTTGATCGATACGAGACCGAGATATTCTCTCAAAAGTCTTTAACCTTGCAGTTGCCCATCTATCGCAACCACATACCAAGTCGTAGGGAGTTTCCTTCTCCTTTCCACACCATCTACATAGTTGGTCTTCAGAGAGCCCCATCTTGTAGAGGTAACAGTCTAAGTTATAGTGACCTGTAAGAAAAGCCACAATATTCCGAGCTTGCACTTTGCCCATTAACCATTACTGATCCAATTTTATGACACTCTTTTCATGATGTTTTTATACTATCTACAACCGTCTCCAAACCGCCAGTTGTTAAACTGAATTCTCTTTAACTTACTGCTGATCGCATTAATGCCCGCACAATAGGGCACTCCAGCTTCATGTTCCACATTTCGTCCATGTCCGGCTGCCCCTAGTTTAGCAATTTGGTCAGTTTTTTCGTTACCTCTATAACCCTGATAATCAGGTATCCAATAAAGAGTAACTTTTTTGCACATAGCCATTCTGCTCAGACAGTTTTTGACCCAGTATACTAATCTGAAATAAGTTACAGATTCTTTCAAGGCTTTAATAGCCTCTTGGCTGTCTGAGCATATGTTTATCAATGAGCCTTAAGCATTCTCCTCTAGTAGGTACTCGGCACATTTACTGATGGCCAAGGTCTCTGCCTGGAAGACTGTGTTACGTGTGCCCAAAGTAAAGGTACCAACAGTCCCTCTTCTGGTTCTCCCACGCCTTCTGCTGTCTCCGAGCCATCAAAATACCATGTATCACCACTTCGAGGTCTTTGCCTAAATCTCAACTGGTCTCTTCTGGGTATACACACTTTAACCTTACTGCCAAACGCATACCTCTTTATGTCCCTATCCTGAAATGCCTGGAAAACACTTTCTCTCAGGAACTTATCAACAATCTCGTCATGCCAAGAGAGATTTCATCTCTATTCACTATTACATCTCAACCTGTAAGCGACCGTCCCCTGAATCTCCAACTCTAGAGGCAGCAAGCCTAAGATGTCCCTCAGCACAACAATGATTGTACTTATCCTCAAACCGAGTAGGCCCCTCAAAATCACAGCCTGAAAGTGTTCTAGTTTCGATCTAGAGGTCTTCAACTCTGTTCTCTTCCACCAGATCAGAGCACCATATGTGAGTTTAAGTATTAAAATGGCTTGATATGGCCAGCGTAGCAATGTTGGTTTCAAGCCCCAATCCTCCCCCATAGCCGCTCTACACTGTGCGAAGATCCTAATGACCTTGGTACAAACTTCATTCTTATGCTTCTGCCAGAAGAGTTTCTTATCCAGGCGCACCCCTAGGTATTTAGCTTTATCCACCTAATCTCTTCCCACCGAAGCTCATCTGTCTAATTTCTTTAAGCTTATATTTCCTACTAAAGACCATAGTGTTCACCTTGTCTGGGTTGATCCCCAAACCTCTATTACCACACCAGTCCTTAGCTAAGTTTAGTCCTTCTTGTAGTCCACTTCATAAGCATGCTGCTCCTCATGTAGAGGGAAATCTTTCAGCGGACCTTCCCTCATATATTTGTCCATACGTCTTTCAACTGTCTCGAGAAAAAATGAGGTCAGACTAATCGGTCTAAAGTTCTTTGCATTGGTGTAGCCTTTCTTACCTGGCTTATGTATAAACCCCACCCTAGCCTTTTCCCATGTTAGTGGGATATGTCCTATGGCTATACATCCGCTTACGATGCCGAAACTCCAATAATTTGGTCCAAGCCTTCCTTCAGGTGTGCTGGAAAAATCCCATTCACCCTCGGTGACTTTTAAAAGGTATTGACAGCCACCTCACTCTTTCCAGAGAAACTACTTGTGTGGCTAGCTTCGTATCCCGGTGCCTACGACGCCCAGTATTATTACCTGTCAGACCTTTGCCTTCCTCTATGTTTGCTGCTATAAAGTCCGGAAAATTCCTTCTCTTCAGCATATCCATCATCTTCTCTTTCGTTTCCATAAAATTTCCAGAAGCATCTTTCAGGAGTGACAATTTAGCGGAATTATCCTTCATCAGAATCCTGGCCAGCTTAACAACGTCCGAGAGGGTGTCAAGCTCCGTGCTATATCTAGTCCAGGACTTCTTTTTCGCCATACAAATGGCTTTTTTATACTCTTGTAGAGACGTCCTATATCCATTCCAGAGCTCAGGAGTATTCTACTTCATTACCTTATTTAAGAGTTTGCGATTCGTATTTCGCAACTTCCCAAGTTGGTTATTCCACCAGAGTGGAATTATTTGCTGGCAGTTATTATGATAAGCATTCATGAGTGCTTGTTGCAGAGTGTCAATAGTTTTTTCTAGGCACTCTCTCATGCCATATAATCCCTTGCGTTCCTTTATTCTGTTCTCAAGTTCTTTCCTGAAGGCATTCCAGTTGGTGTTTTTGGGATTCCTATACCACACCTCCGTCTTGAGTAATGAACCCAGCTCAAAACGGAACGTTCTGTGGTCAGACATGGATGCTTCCTTCAAGACTCTCCATTTTCATCAAACCTTAGGATCCTAGCGTGAGATCAAGTACCGCCGCTCTACTCCTGGTGACGAACGTTGGCTCATTACATTGATTTAGGACACACAGATTGATCCCTATAAGGTATTCCAGCTAATCAAGTCCTCTGTAATTGGTGCTACTTCAAACCTCATGGTGAAAGTTAGCATCGCATCCAATAATCAGATCAAGATTTTTCCTATAACAGAAATCAATGACATCCCTCACCGTTACAGGAGGTACCATGTTATCTTAGTGCGGAAAGTATGCCAAACATATAACCAAAGTATTGTTCTCACCTTGTCCTTCCTTATATCGTATCTTCTCCGTCGTCACATCCCCACTGCAGAGTCCACTCAGCATCGACGCCTAAACACTCTAGTGACGATGCAGATCCTGGTTCTCTTGAGGCTTCCAACGTGCAGGATACCTAAATTACTTAGCTCTTTTACAAGACCCTTGTTGATCCAAGGCTCTTGTGCTATCTGTGTGTGCAACTCTACCATGCTTCTGGCTAGTTCCGCCGAGGCGCTTTTGCTGTGTTGCCAAATTAATTTGTGTAAATTTGAGAGTAGTGCCGCTCATAAAAATCAGTTTTATCTTAATATTAATTTTCTTCAATTTTAGTTAAAAATAAACCATTTAAGCATAAAAAAAATTTCGTCACAGAAATATTAATATTTAAATATGATATCCTGGCCGTAAAACCAAATCAGTATAATTTTATCATCGATTTTCCTTCATTTTGGGTACAAATAAAACAATTGCACGTAATAAGAACCGAGTCACAAAATAGTGTTCAACTGTGTATTTATTTAAAAAACTTAATTATTTATCAAGTATTATTTTTCTTTTTTTTAATTTTTTATTTTTATTTAATTTTTTTTAACTTTTTATTTCGAGCAAAAAACTGTACAACATACACTGGTTACATTAAAATAACATGTTTATTTCTTTTAATTGAATAACATTATAGCTTGAAGTGTAAATGCTCTCTAGCATTGTTTTTTTGTATTTACATAAAACATTTAAAATTTTGAAAATGTATCATAATATCTTTAATGTAATGTTTTATTATTTTTTTTCTTAATAAAATAGCTGTCTGTACAAATATTATGAATTAAGTTCTCAAAATTGAGGTAATAATACTATATTATAAGATGTCTACAGAATCAGTCTGGGAAAAGTGTTTTGAGTGGTACACTGGTGAAAATGGCGTCTGCAAGAGATCTGAAGACTAATCCAAAACTTTCTTCATATGGTCCTTGTAATTCTTTAAACAAAAGGTCCGAATTATCATTGATAAAACGGTTCATTTGTTCACCTGAAAAAATAAAAAATTGAATCGATTAATTTAAGTACAAAAATTAATGTTTTGTTTAGTATTCTATTAAATACATACGAGGAATTGTACAGATATTTTCATAATACCCGTAAAAACCATCAAATTTATTTCTTTTAATTGCATTTTAACCTTTTAACTGTTTTTGACGAGATATCTCGCGCTCCAATTTCGACCGGACGAGATAACTCGCCACATCAAATATGCACTGATTCAAAGTTTATTCTTACAGTATAACTTTATAATTTTTATACTATGTTTAAAAAGGTAAATAATAATATAATTGAATTGTAGTTTTAAAATTTTTTTTTTTTTCATCAAATTTTTTACCCTGATTCTTTTTTATTATACACAATTGTTTTTTTTCATTTTATTTAATGTTTTCAAAATAAATTTTTAAAATTTAATTCAATTTCTGAATAAATTTATTTTACTATCATATTTCAAATTTATTAAGCTGCTTATTATTCTTTGATTGTAAACAAGGTTATACACATTTGCACCATACACATTTGCTTCTATGAAAATAAGAAAACTGCCAAATGATTTCAGTTATAACAACTGCACCGATCAGGTATATTGAGTAATGACATTCCATTTAGCGATTAACAAAATTAGAAAAAGAGCAAGAATAAAAAATGCCAACTCAGTCAAAAATTTTAAGATTGTTAAACTTGAAAATTATAATATTATTAACCTTACTAAGCATAATATAAAAATTATTAAGTTATACTGTAAGAAAATTTTGAAGCAGTGCATATTTAATATTACAAGTTATCTGGTCTGTTCCTCTAAGTTGGAGTGTGAGGTATCTCGTCAAAAACAGTTAAAAAGTTAAGGGTGTCACCTTTAAATTTTTCTTAGGCCTAATTTTTTCGTGTATTTGAAAAATCAAAAAACAAGGAAAAATGGTTTTGAAAGTGTCCTTCAAATTTTCCTTCTCTTGTACTGCTGCAGTGTGTAGTACCACCTGTTACAAGTTGCTAAGTTGCTTTTTTTTAGTTTGTTTTTTTTCAAGAGACATGTTAATATAGTACAATACCATTATTGTATCAGCACAGTATTAACAAAATGTTCTATTTTTTAAATTGTCTCCATAAATATTTATTATAAACAAATAAGTAGTTCAGATTTATTTTATTTATCTTCAATATTTATTTTTAGAGTCATTTCATTAATTTGTATTTAAAATAGTAAAAAAATATATTAGCTACAAGATTAACATATTCAAATAACGCGCGGAAAATTGTGCTATCACCGCACCTGTACATAATATTTTTTGTGTATTTTAGAGGTCAAAGAACAAGAAAAAAATGGCCCTTCAGTTAGAAATTTTTTGATTTTTGTTACTAAAATAAAATTATCTGTAAAAATGCTCATATAAACAAATTACGTTAAATAAATTCAAATGTTACCTAAAACTGCATCTCCGTTGAAAAGATTGTCAAAACGCATGATAACTCTGTCAGGACTGAATTTGATGTCATAATTAACTGGTTTCCAATAAATTTCACCATTTTTCTCTATCTCCTCGCAAGTTATTATATTTTTGGTCTTCAAATTAACTAAAATATAAGTTAAAGTATGATAATAAATTTGAATTGTTTTCTAAAATGTTTGTGTATGCATTATTTAAGATTAACTTCTACACGAAAATGTTATTAATGCCAATTCAAATAATCTTTCGAAAATTAGTAAAAATTCATAAAAAAATATTTAAATAATTTTTTAATAAGACAAATTATCAATAAGTTTAATTATTTCTACAAATTAAGAAAATAATTATTACAATTAAGTTTAATAAATAATTTAAAATTATTACAAAGATTTGTATAAACAACTTTTTAATATTTATTTAAATTTTTAAAAATCAATTATTACGCATTGTTATATTAGATTTTCCAGAACCCGTGATAGGCAACAGCAAAACTTTTCCATGAAGTTTGTAGTTTGCGACGAAATCAACTTGCGGATTGTATGCATCTGAGTATAAAATTTTTCTGTTCCAGTCAATCCTGTAATCAACATTTTCTTATAAAATAATTTTATTCAACTGCACATAAATTTTAAAAATCTTATATACTTATAAATTGCTAATTATTCAGACAAAAATTTATTTAATTAGTCTACAAAATGAACAAACTTTTAATGCCTGTTAACAATTGTTATATTTATTATATAAATTTATTTATAAAATCTAGTAATAAACATATTCATTTATAATTATAATAAAATATATTATATTTATAATTAGATATAGATATTTTATTTTATGTTCAATATCCTTTTAAACAATTTCAAATTCACCAAAGCTGTGAGCTTGTATATTAAAATACAACCCTAATATAATTTATTTTTTTACAATATTATTAAAAATTTTTACTTGTGGTTTGATATTTTTAGTCCTTTCGTTAATCCATAAAGTTTAATATTTTTATATTCTTGTTTCAATGTAACCGCTCCTTGAACTGCTCCGATCGAAACGCTGTCAACCGCCAAAGGTTCTAAGGGTAGAACTTTCAAACTACGAAGTCCTGTAACAATATTTAAATAGTGTTTATTTAAGTCTTCGATCTAAGTTAAAAAAACAAACAAGTTTCATAAGCAGTTTCATTTCTTTGACAGCTTATTTTAATTATGATAAAAATTGAGCTATTTATCTTAAAATTGTTGTTGCATAAAAAGTGCAACAACTTGTTAAAATGAATAATAATTTTAAAGTGAAATGTTCTGCCTATAACAGCATGACAAAAGAAATGTCAAAAATCTTAATTTCTATTGGCTAGTCAAGGAGAACTTCTGCAATTATTACTCGATACGTGCAGAAACGTAAAAACGCAACTGTGGCTTTTATCGAGGAAATGCATTTCATTGCACATCAAAGTCGTTGAAATTATTTACCAGAACACGTGTAAATGCATGCTGTGAAAGACAGGTGCAATTTTGCTGAATAATGATAGACAAACGCTCGCTGAGTTCCTTTTATTTATGAATCAAATTAAAATTACTAATTATAAAATTGTGAAACTTATTAAGTCATAGATGCTTCGCTACTATTGCAGAATGCAACTATTGAAGAACTTTAAAAACATTTATATAAAAACATGTAATTGATGATTTGCTTATAAAAATTGTCGAGTGTTTATATTACTTATTATTAAAATTACGAGGTAAATCAATTAATATACAGATTAAGAATGTTAAAATTACGTAAATTGACTCATATTGATTGATTATTAGTAACAAAGTGTATTTTTTTTAATTTGAGTTGGAAAAACATAGGTCTATAGAATTGCAATCTTTTTATCTTTGGATTAATTATAATGATTGATTCAATTAATTTTAATGAATTCAAACATTGACATCATTTTTTATATTTACATTGGACTCTTAAATGAATGTATTCAAAGTAAGAAGACAAAGTTGAACATTCATATCTTTGCTACAATTTTCAGCTTGAAATTTTAATATTCTTAACACTTTTGGACAAATTATTTTATCATAAATTATTTCGTCGTAAGAGATCAATTTCAAAAATTGCCTTTATAAATGAAATTAGTTTAAATGTCATAAAATATTTTGCAAACAGTACCTTTGTTCAAATATATTTATAAAATAATATATTATATTAAAAATAAAATAAAAAACTCACCAGACGCCAATTGAATAATAGCACTTTCTGTCGCAGCGTCTAGACATTTTAAAAAAAATGGATCCGATCGGTGGCAGGTTTTAAAACCTTTAGCTGCAAAACAAATTTATTGTTAAATAAATATTGCAGAATTGCATAACGATCGCATTACTGAACTGCGTGATTCAAACTAATTAGACATAAGCAAAGCTCAGAATTGAACACCGGAACAACTTTCTCTTTTATTTTAGGTCTGAATTTTGCATCAATATAGTCAATTAGAAATACAAGTTAAAAACTAATTGTCTGAAATTTCAAAGTGAAATAATTATTTGCATATCAACACATGTACAATGTTTAATGAACAAGGAAAAAAGAGAAACAATTCAATATATTTATCTAATGGGTATTGCGGACTTTATTATTCATTTATTACTAGATGAATGGTAAAATTAAAATTTTGAATTTTTTTTATTGACGATTAAGTCATTAAACTGCTATTCGGTTATATATTTTAAGTACTATACTTTTTTTAAATACTATAATTCTTTGCAAACGTACTATTTAAGTGTCATTTACAATTGTTATTTTAATTATGCTCATAATTTTGTGTAATGCCTATAATTTTTAAAAGCAATTAAAAAAATTACAAGTCAAGAAAAAATTGTGCTATTTTTTTTAAACATGACAATTATTTATGCTTTTGAAGAAGTTATCTATTATTCTTTCTTTTTTTTAAAGATAACTACGTATAATTATAAGTTACACTAAGAAAATCTACTGTTCTTTAATCACTAGTTTGATATCAAATTATTTGTATTATAGTTCTAAATTATACTTAATGGTTCAGGGAAAATATGCACAAACAAATTTTATGATACTTACGTACGTCTACGGCCATCACTGACGTGATAGCCATTAAAAAAGTTAATCCTATCATCAGCTTCATTGCAAACACTATTTTAGTAATGACAGTCACAAAGAGTTGATCATTGGTCAAAAGTCGTTGATGGTTCGGAGAAAAACTGTTGGAAAGATTGCAGAAGGTGAACTGAAACACACGGTCAATCATCCACTCTATTTAAACAGCCATCCCCACCTTTTTATTTCAATTATTTATTCAAGTAATAATATAACAAACTATATTATCGTTTTATATAATAACATTTTTATATTAAAATGTTAATATATTTAAATCAATTTATAAAGTAAGAGAGTAAAATAGAATTTAATTAACACATTTTTGTGGTCTTCTAATTGTTTTAACCAGGCAAAGCTTCACAACATTTTTATTGGTTTAAAAACAATGTATTCTTCCAAAATAATTTTTACATTTAAAAATATATTTTCTCAAAATGTTAAAAAAGACTTACTTTAATCAATCTTACAAATTTATTTGCATCGCGAAGAATTCCACTTACAATATATTTGAATAGAATATCCACTTGCCGCGAGTGGAATCCGATTTTATTAATCCATCCTTTTTGAGTGTGTGTATGAAATATGTTCAATTTTGACAGTTACAAACTTTAATAAGTTTAATACTACCGAGCTACAAGCAATAAATTTACCTTCGTTCTGCAATTGTTCAAAATCGCATAATCAGCAATTCCACCGAAAATTTTATTTTAATCGTAAAAAAAATTAAATTGTTATTGGAAGCACAAATTTGAAACTATATTTTTCTCGGGTTTTGGCCTCCTGAAAATTCAAAAAATAGTAAATTCATTTTAAAGTGTACCTACTTTTTGAATGACCCCAAATATGCTATTATGAGCAATCTTTTAGAAAATTTCATTATAGCAGTAAAAAAGATCGAATATTTGGAACTTCAACCTCATTTTTTAAATCATTTCTTTCTGTTTCGATGAGTAATATCGCTAAAATGAAATCTTCTATAAAATTGTTTCGATATAATATTATTTACACTGTTAAAAGAATCTGTATAATTCCATCACGTTTTACAATACATCGATACTATAAAATTAAGGTCCATATAGAGTAGTAAAATTAATTAATGCAAAATGTGCCCAAATTATGCGGTACATCGCAGTTTTGAGATTTGAAACACTATTAAAAAATTTAATTATTTCTTCGTTAACAATATTTCAAATATAAGTAATAAAATTTTGTTCAGGTCATGTATTTTCAAAATCTTGACCGAAATAAATAATTAGTTTTTGATTGATTACTTAATTGAAATTTTGTGAAATGAATACAGTTTTAATGAATCATTTGAAATACATAACATTTAATTAAACTGCAAATTACTTTTCTAAATGGAAAGATTGTATATTTTATTAATAAAAATGACATCTTCCTTATAATCTTATTAAAATGTGTATTCGATGATCAGTTTAATTTTGAGTATATCATTTATTTGTAAATGATTCAATGAATTATTATTAAACAGTTACGGACAGAATAAATCTGCATACTTGACAAAAAAAATGCAAGTATATAACAGTGCAACTTTAGTTGGTGGAATCGCTAAATTTTTAACACAAGTACGCGAACAAATTTGAAATAAAATAAATAATAATTCTGTATTTGTAAATAATATTGGAAACATAATAAAAATAAGTAATCAAATTAAAAAAATAAAGGTTTACATTTAATAAAAACACAACATATATATTTCTGTGACTTCAATCTATAAAAAGACAAGTCTATTTTCAAAAAATTTAAATCACATTTATCTTTGCAATCTTTATTTCAAATTCTTTCATTATATAAAATATATTGCTTTGAAATCTTTTAAATAAGGTTTCCTTTTAACAGAATTTCATATTGAAAAATCATATAATTAAATTAATTAGTATATTCTGACTAAAAATTTGAATATAACTGACAATTTTTGAAAATGGACTTGTCGTGTTATGGCCTAAAGCCACAGATTTAATTGTTGCAAAAATGTATTTCTGAAATAATTAACAATTTTATTGTTTGTGCATTATTAGACATTATTTGTACTGTTAGAATTGTAAATTGTAAAACTAACATCTTTTGTTCCAATTTAAAAAAATAACAATAATAATACAGGCACTTTTTTTTATTTTAAATATTTGTATTTTATATAATTATAATTATTTAAACATTTTTCATTATTTTTTTTTTCAAGTTCAGATTTCTTTCAATATATATCATGGTTGAACACTTTGTTCATTTTTGCTTAAATCATTTAATAAATAATTTATTAATGCTTTGAAAAGCATCAGTTCAAGACTTGATAAAGTCTAAATATTTTCGAACCTTGTTTATCAGTTTTTATAATTTTCTGTCATTTTGTCATACAATGTCAATTTTATAATTCATTACAAGTAATTATAAGATAATACAATTGTAGTTGCTACTTGAGATCTGTTGTGGTAACTAAAGTAATAATTAATAAACATCTTTTTAATATATGAAAACATCTATTACTTTAACCAAAGCAATTTATTAAGTCTGTATTATTTAATTACGAATCTATAAAAATTTAATAAAAAAAATCCATAAAATAATAGTAATTTTTAACAATAAAATCTAAAAGTAATCAAACGTAACAAAATTAAGCTAAACGAAGTCGCAACAATTGGTTATATTTTATACGTACTTCCTCTGTTAATTAATTACAATATAAAATATTTTAATCTTATTACAATTAACATCCACTTAATTGTAAAGCGGATAACGTGCCAAAAAATATAAAAGTATAATTGCTAGACATTTTTTTATTACAAAATAGCTTTTTTTTGGACGCCACAAAAATGTCTATAAAAGTAGAATGTAGACATGACGATAACATTGAACTTTTGATATATGGATGATGACGCAATCTATATTTTCATCTTATTTTTATCATTCAAAAATGTCCAGCATTGTACTTGTAAAATTATTCAACAATATTCAAACAAAATTTTTCGAAACAATTAGAATTTTCAATACAAAAATAGACATGAAAATATACAACAACTGCAAAATAGTTTCTTAGATTATGATACATGAATCATATTTTTTTTTTTTGCATTTAAATGATTATTACAATTCAACGAAGTTATTAAGAAAAAGGATTGTGCATTGATTATACGTGAACAAAATGTCATCATAATCGTAAGCGACTGTTATCAAAGTGCATTTTAAGCCAAACGAGTTTTTGGTAGGAAGGGTCAATTTAATTCGTTGGTGACGGCTTTCGGAGATAAAAATGACATAAACATCCACGGTCATCTTGCATATAATCGGGACGTCTGCACAGACCGGTAAAACGCCTAAAAAAAATTCTGTTCCCTTGTGTTGAACATATTCAACTACATTTCATTGAGTAAAATATTCACGTAATCTCTTACGAGACATACTCGAGTACTGGTCATTTGTTCGAAATCACACATCTCAAGCTTTGCTAATTAGTCAAATCGCGACGTTTAATACCTTACATTATATTACGATGTGGTTTTTTATGTCATGCCAGTTTGCGCGAATATAAAATTACCATTAATAAACGATCTGAAGCGTGGTGTATATATATATATATATATATGTGTGTGTTTCTGACCTGCATTTTTGACGTGTTGTGATTTGAGACGTACAACATACCATTGATTTTAATTGCAGTATAATTTGTTTTTCTTCTTTCTACTTTTTTTATTAAAAACTTTTTCTATTAAAAACTTATAAGATATGTTTAGAAGAATAAAAAATATTCTGTGCAACACACAGTTTTATGAAATTATTTTTAAATAAAAATGATTTAGCTTTTACTACCAATTGTTATTGAAAATTTAAAATATATGATTCAAAGTTATATAACGTTTGTCAAAACATAGTTGAATCACCGTTGAAGCCATTAATTTTAATTATTAATATATGTTTAACTTTTACACAGCAGCTAAAAAGTCTACTATAAAAAAAGAAGAAAAATTAATTGTAAATTTCCTAACTATGTTAATGAATCGTTTTTATTTTTTATTAGACATTTGGATCTGAATTACAGTTTTTAATGAGACATTGCATCAAGCCACAATTAGCAATATCTATTACAAAACAGACAAACATTTAAAAATATTAAATAAAATTTTTGAGGGAAAAGGAGAGAAAAAAAGTACATCGCTGTTTATTAGCATTAAAACTGTGACTTGCATAGGCACAATTATCATGTCATTCCACGAGAAATATAATTTATGATTAGTCAAGTGCTAATTGAAATACATATTTGATATCTTCCAAGTGCAGATCAGAAGTGAGTAATAAAGATTTGTCAAGAATGCATTATGGCTTGATAATCCAAAGAACTTTATAGTTTTTTTTTATGTCTTTTTTTTTATTTCTAATTTTCTCATAACTCGTAAAATTGACCTACGTTATTTTTACTTTCAAAACGCACTTCTTTATAAATCAATTAGAACACATCAATGCCGACCATAATTAACCAGAAACAACTTCTTCCCACTTAATTGATTCTTTGTTTTCCATCACTTGCTGAATAACAAGGAAACTTTTAGTTATACCATCATCAGTAATTTGGATATGATAGACAGTGCAAGTCCAAAAGTTAATGGCTGATGATTCAACGAGCAAAAAAGTGAACATCTAGAAGATGCTGATACAAAACGTTTGAACAAAAAAGTCCAATTTTTTTGGAACTGTGCACGTGCAACAAGAAAAACAGCTCAAAAAAGCTTGTTAATCCTCGATCTAACTGCCTTATGAAAGATTCATACAACTATTTGTAAAGGTAAAAGTGAAGGACGAGATAAAGAAATAAACAACAAAAGTGAGAGACATATAAACAAGAGTATGATTGCCAGTCGTTAGAACCAGATAAATCTAGCAATATGCATACAAATATCACTAAATGTGACTATTAATTTTAAAATTAAGTTTGATTTGTAAAAGGCTTTTAGTTTTGTTGAATCGTAAAATCAAAGTCGTTGTCATTGTCATTCATACGAACTTAACCCACTTTAAAGTATTACAATGCCAGGGATTGTCTTCAGTTAGAAAGAAAAGTCGTTTGTGCAGATCTCCGAGCTGATTATGATGGAAAAAACAGCATATTACGATTGCAAATGATGTTACGTCACTTTGCTTTAAGAATCGCCCAGTAAGCAACTTAATAAACAAAATAAATGCATTTAAGTTGTTTGGGAATTTCTGTGCATTGATGCTTCGCTTTTTTTTAAACATCCATGCATACATTAATAAGAAATTGATTTAAGTAGCGATTTATGAAACACATTTCTGAAATTTTAGAGCTAGACTGTTAGGCAGATGCTTTTTTCTTAATACTCCAATGTTAATGTCGTGGCCAGTCAGAGGACAACCGCTACATTTGCCTTGTTTCGGAGAATTTTGAGTCACGACGTATCTTGGAAAATAGTGTAATCTCTTTTTTTGATTGGTAACACACGGAGAAACCGTCACTACGAGGTCATTATGATGAATTTTCTCAGCAGGTTGTGGAAATAGTCTCTCATTCAAGATGTATTGCACCAAACTACCAGATTCTGAGGAACTGAGAGAATGATTTGAGCCGTGCGTTTCAAAATAATTTTGCTCACGAAAATTGCATACACCTTGTATGTCATCGTCGCTTTTACTTTCAATTGAGAAGCTCTTACAACTTAAGCAAGTTCCAACAGTTTTGGTAAGCTTTGGAATAATGGGCTTGTAGTTCTTCAACTTGCACGATCCAAAACAGCTGAATTTTCGGCAGAGACAGCAAGCCACATTAGTGGATTTTCTTGAAGGCACTGTTTTCTTTCTTGACATATTACATGAAGTTTGACTTAAAGATTTTGGAGCTGAAGAGCTGGATTTTGAAAAACATTTACAAGTAAGTTTGGAAGATGGCTTGCTTGTACAAGTGCTCGCTCTTGGAGATGTTTTTTTGGTGGTGGTTTTTGTAGTTATCGAATAATCTGGTGTAAAGGTATCTGTAGAACAAACTTTGAGACTAGGCCTAATTTGTCTTGATTTACTGCGGAGAAATGTAGATTTTGGAGAATAAACGATGCTTCGTATATCTCTTATTGTATCGCAACTTAAGTATGATGTCAAACCATCTTTCTGGGTGTTAGCATCTTCAACTTGGTTTTCTATTTGATGATCGCAGGGATGTCTACGACGATTGCACAGTGATGTTGGTTTTAACTGACTTCTTTTTGCTGTATCTTGTGTTTTGCAAATTTCTGAATAACAATAACAGTCTTTTACTGGTTTCCTAATTGTAACTGATTCGAGTAAGTGATTGTTGGATCTTAAGGTTAATCTTGCATTTCGGCTCATATTTAAAACAGGTTTTTGTTGCTCATAGAATAAATATGGCTATCTAAATGAAACAATCCTTTTATCATAATTGAGCCATTGAGGAAATTGCAAATTTTCTAGTTTTGTTTCATCTTAAAAGGCCTCTAATATTGCACTGCATCCTGCAAAAAAAGATTGTTTTAATTTTGATTGTTTTCTTTAGAATGTTTGTACAAATTGTTTGTCATTTCACATATGTTAAATAATTGTATTGTACAGTTTTGTACACTCTTTCTTATTTTAGAGAAGTTTTATATATTTTCATTATATATAATGAATAAACAGTAACATATAAAATTTGCTGTACTTTTCTCCAGTAATATTTCGAAAAAAATAACAAGATTTAGATACTATAACAAAGAAATCAATATAAATTATAAAAAATATGAATAATGAATAAAAAATAGAATAGGTACAAACTTTGACGAGTTGAATCTGCAATTAAAGTACAAGGGCATATGCATATTATTGTGTTATTATTATTTTTCTTTTAATAAATAATTAAATAATCTTTTACTTATATTAATTTATAATTATAATCTTAATATTTATATTAACATTTACGATTTACGAATAATCCTACAAATAAACTAATTAGATAAAAATAAAAAACCGGTTTTTTACACTCTTTGTACATGAGTGTTTTTGCACTCATTTTAAAGCAGAACAGTTTTATGAACACAAACTTTTTTCTTTGTGACGTAGATTAAAAATCAAAATACTGTTTTTAATACTTTTCCAAATATTTCAATTTCTATAACTCTTTTTACTACATATATTCTTATTTTAGTAGAAAAATTCCTGAGTACATGTTGGAGAGACAAAAATACCATTATATTTAAATTGATCATTTAAAATGGCTTATTTTAATTTAGATTAATTTAAAAGTGGATGGAAAAAACTTCAAAAGTGATATTTCAAGAAAAAATAAATAAACCATTGATCACACATTTAATATCGCAATCTAGCATCTATATACAAATGCCTTCGCGAAAATCGTTTTTAAATTGTAACATCAAACTAGCGATTAGACAATTTGTTTTGGTTTAATTTCACTTATACTAGATTTAACATTTTTATCCGTTATTAATATTTTTTTCTTTTTTTGGTATCTTTCTCAAATATAAGTTTTTGATTTATAATTTTTACATTGTTTCACACTTAATATCTTTTTTTTAAATCTTTTTAAATTTTTATTTATAAATTTTCAAAAGAAGAAAAAAATATTATGAATTTGATAAATAATTTAAGAAATTGAAATACACGAAAGAAATATTAATAGAAAGATTTTCATATTATGTTTAATTTTAATTATCGTGTATATTTTATTTCAATTAATTGTTATATATATAAATAGGTGACGTTATAATTGTTGGAATTTAGAATAAAATAGGTTGAAACCACTTAAAAAATATGAAAATATAATTTTTGATATTGCTAAGAGATTTTTAATAAAAAAAGTGAACTGCTTTAATAAAAATAGAACCTAAAACATACACTGTAACCACAAATATGTAAAATTACACAATATATTGTAAAAATACACTAAATAATATATGATTTTTGATGTTATATTGGAAAAGTTACAGATTAATTGTAAAAATACATTTACCGAGTAAATTTTTTCATTTCAGTGTAATATTACACAAAAAGTATATATTACAATTGTATGCAATTATTAATACATTAATGTATTAAATGTAATTGATTAAGTTTATTCAATATTTAACCTTGACCCAAACAGTGAAATTAACATTCATTGCAGCACCCCATTTCGTCAAAATTCTGATCATTTCGTGAATTTGTCAAGTCAATGATCCATTTCATGATTGGAGTGAATATTCTCTTTCCCCACATCCGTCAACAGTTTCCGCTGTTTTGAAAAATATAAAGTGGTCACCCAATTGACATGCATTTTCATTTTAAAAATTGAAGTCCAAATATTAGCATAATCAGTGAAGTAAAGTGGAACTTTTATTCCACGAAATATCGAGTTATGGAGATTAAGAAATAACAAATTTCAAGTAATGCAAGTTAAACAAATTTTAACAGTTTTATTGCTGTTGGAAAAAGTTAACTTTATTTGTTTCGTACTTTAAAAGATTTCATTATTAACTATTCTTTAGACGGGCGAAAATCTTGAAACGTCTTGAGAGTAGTTTGATGAGGAATTACTGTTTAAATGCGTGCGCAGTAGAGTGGGAAATCTGACCCACTCGTTAATGAATTAATATCATGAATAGAAGAAAAAATAGTATCGGGATCATTTTCCGTTTTTATAGATAATTTACTCATTGATACCCTTTCAGTCATGATGGGACCAAAAAGGAATCTTAAGTTAGAATTTCAAAATTCAAAATGGCGAAACCAATATGGCGGATCAAAAATTGTAAAACGCACTATTTTTATTAAACAATTAGATAAATGTATGACTAAAAGGGTTAAACTGTTAAGCTTTTTTTAAAAACAGTTTAAACACTAATACAAAATATTATGTTTTAATTTATTTTTTTAATTTTATTTTTAAACAAATAAATATGGAATGAAATCAATAAATATTTTCATGAAACCAATTCATGAAAATTTAAACTTGAACAAAATGTATACAAAAATTGCAAAGGATGATTTGAGCTAAATAAAAATTTCGTGTTATGAGAAGAAATTTGTACAAGAAATAGAAATTTTTGAGGAATGGAAGCTCGAAAAACGGAAGTTCCACTGTATTGTGAGTTTTTAAATTCATAAAATACTCAAAGATAGTTTTAAACAATAAGATGTTACTATTATCACAATTTTTTTAAATTTAATATTTTTTCCCAAAAGTGGAACATTCACCATAAATGCATATAATTTTTTCTTATCAAAATAGATTAAGATTCACCAGAAAATGCATAACAAAATTCTAAAACTGTAAGGAACTAGTCTTTATTGATCAAAAATTAGGAAAAATCATTATTTCTTGCAATATCCAAAATAACCGTTTATTCGAAACTGATATTTTATTAAGACAAAATTGATAAATTAATAAAAATCAAAAAATTATTGTTAGTAAATTTCTATTGTTTTAGATAGTTTTATAAGATTGTTTATATCTTTCTATAAAAAGTACATACAATTTTACATTTTTTATTATCAACAAATAATTATCATGTAAATAATAACCCGTAAAAGAAGCTCTTTTGTCTTGACATTTGTCTTTGTAATTAATATAAAACTCTTGCCGTCAAAGTTCAAACGAACTTCTTGATAAAAAAAATATTAATATTTTTTAATTTTTTCAAAATGTACAAAAATTTCGTACTACTTTTACTATTTGTGAATAATAAGTCAATAAAATAAAATAAAATGATACAAACATTCTTTAAAAATTGAATGAATTGAAGAATTTGGATAATCTTCTTTTTACTATTTACATGAATATCATTTGTTGATGAAAAAAAAATTTAAAATATAAGTATTTTTTATAGAAAGACTTAAAAAATCATTTAAAACCATCTAAAGCAATACAAATTTGAAAATATATCATTTGGCCTATGTGAACGAATTTATGGACTAACGTCAACTGGGGCTACTTTGTGCACGATTTTCATGTTTTTCAACTTTGCACTAAAATAAAACTGTAATAACACAATAAACTCTTATCAATTTTAAATTAAAATATATGCTCATCCTAGACGAGTAAATTTCCGTATTTTAGACTTAGTTTGCATGTTTTTATGATGTATAAAAACTCATAGTTTACTGTGCCCATTCGTGGGGCTACTTTGTGCATCATATTTATAACAATAACTCAAACATTCTGCCTGAAATAAATTTATTTATTTTCGAAACATGTTGTTTTGGACTGTTAAATGTACTTATTACCAAAAATTTCATTAAAAATATTTAAATAGGTAAATTTGTGAACTGCACAAAGTAGCCCCTGAGTGCACCAAAAAACTAAACATGATATCAATTTTTTAAAAAATTTATTTGTTATTAAAATCGAAAAATTTTAGTGCAGATCAGTAAAAAAAATGAATAAAAAAATGGTGGGCCTTTGTCTCTTCAGAAATACCCCATACTAAATTAGTTGTTAATAACAACATTGGTTTTTATAATTTGTTTTATATATTTTTATAACAAATGATTTGATTTTTGTATTCTATTCATTGATAGCTACTTGAAAAAAATTCATACAAATTGATCAAACAGTGTAGATTTTAGCCATTTGACCAAACATTCCCCTTAAACATAATACAGTGAAATGCGTTTATAACGACTCTACTTGTAACGAACAAATGTTGTAACAATTTATTTTTACTTAAATGATAATGAATTTAATTTTAATTAGTCTAACTGATTTTGTTTTTACAAGGATTTATTTTAAAAAATTTAACGAAACTAATTTAAAATTAAATTAAAATTACATAGTAACGGTTGAAAAGGTCTAAAATTTGAAACTTGAAGTACACCTTTAAAATTAATTTTTCATTGTCCCTTGGACTCTCAAATACATGAAAAGTTACAAAATGACACCCGAAAACATGCAATTGAATAATTTTTATTTTCTCAATGATTTACTAGAATTCTCTATTTTTATTCAAATGTCATTTTTATAATTTTCATTGAGCTCAATTTTTTTCTTGTATTTGAGAGTCCAAAGTAATTTTCTGTTACATTGCTCGAAATAGAATATTTGAAGGTATCGCCCTTGAAGTTTCAAAGGGGACCACTATTTTTTATATATTTCAGTAGTCAAATAACAAGAAAAAATCGATCCAAAGATGTGCCTTCAGCTAAAAAATTGTAAATTTTTTTATTAACATTATATTTTCCTTTTAGCGGTTTTTTCTCTTTTTTAATTAGCAATTTTAAAGAAGTCACTCTTTAAATTTTCATTGGGTCCAATTATTTTTTACGTTTGATAGGCCAAGGAACAAGGAAAAAATAGTTTTAAAGGTGTGCCCTGAGTTCCAAAATTTCGATTTTATTATTGCTGCAATGAAATTGTATTTAAAATTGCTTTTGATAGCATATTTAAGAGTGTCACCCTTAAAATTTCTGTGGGCACCACTATTTTTTGTTTATTTAGAGCGCAAAAAAACAAGAAAAAAATTACCACAAAGATGTCCCCTCAACCAGAAAATGTTCGATTTTTTTACGGCTAAAGGAAAATTATCTGTAGAATTGCTCATATTTAATAATACAATTATATGATGCTTCTACCTACAAATGGATGTTTTTGTCAAGTCTGCTTATAATGCAGTCCGGTTATAAAAAATAAAATTTGCCTGTTCCCTTGAAATTCGTTATAAGCGGTTTTCACTGTAATATATATACATTTTTTCCGAATACTTGTATTCAAATAAAAATTTCACATTAAATAATGTTTTAATTTTACAAATGTAATAATGATATATAATTTTTGTTGTTTTTTGTCTAAGTTAACATTCAGTTCCACTAATTAGTGTCATCAAAAATATCATTTTTTTATACAACAGTATAAGCAAATTACATTACATGTATGAATCAATTCAAATAAAATATAAAACAAATTTACATTGAGATAACCTTTTTACCTCAACTTTTACTTCTAAATCTCCTTTAAACTTATCTTATTTTCAACAATATTTCGAACATTATCTACAAATAATATTTGTTAATCCTACTTCAATATATTATTTACATTATTACATTTAATCACAACTTACTAACAAATTAATTGGCATAACTCTAAGAAAACAACGTATTTCTGTCATGTGAAATGTCAAACAACCAGTGTCAATTAAATGAAGCTTTTTTTTCTTCATACCACTTGATAATTTTGAATAAATTTAAATCATTTCACCAATCAACAATTAATTGCTTCCCATCTTCGACTAAACAACTAAGCTACTTATTTCCATGGCATCGAGTTTCAAACTTTGAATGTCTTAATGCTCTATAAAATCGAATGCTGCACCATAATGGGTCTGCACCGCGACTCGTCCATCTTTATTTATGTTGTCGCCATATTGGAATGACGGCATGACGCTCAGGAAGCCCGAAACTGTGAACGCGGGTGGATTGGCGTTTGTTACGATGTTCCGTTAAACTCAGTTCAATCTAATTGAATTACACCGCTAATCAGTCGTAAGGGCATCGTACGCCAAATTGCCCGCGTCATGAAATACAAGCGCGTGGGTTCGATAACTCATTTGTGTCTGTGATTTGAAGCAAAGTTACGGCAATAGTTTGCTCGAGTTTGAGGTTAGATTCTCGTTTGGCGTTACAAAATTCACAAAATAATCAGCAACAATTTTGTGCAACAATGAATTTCACACAGGGAAGCAATGTGCAGGTATCACTGCCTCAGTTTTCAGAAATTACGTCCCGCGCGAATCAACTTTCCAACTTGAGATTTACGTCCTCGAATCAAAGCATTCAGTCGCAGAGCGCGCAAAGTGCTATTTACACGACTGCGACAGCAGCAACACAAACTAACAAATTAATGGTAATTATGATTATATTTTATGTTAATTTTAAATGTAACTTTTTAGATTACGATGAGTATTTTTATTTATCTTTATAAGTAGTAATTATTTATTCATATTTGCAACCTTAAGTTTTTGTATAAATTGTTTATTGAGGAAGATCAATATTTGCTAATAGGTTTGCTTTTTTCAGTTAAACTCGCCAACCAAGTATCCTAGTACAATACTCACTTGGCCTGATGCAAACACATTGATGCAACTATGTGAGAAGCAGGGTCTACAAGCAATTAACATTCCGAATTACAGCCAAAATAACTCGACTGCTATATTAAGTGTCCAGCCTAACACTTTACCTGTTAGAATCATTCCAAATGTTGTTGTGCCATCTCAAATCGATGCCACAGTTTTGAAACAAGAAACTGAACCGAAAAGTCAGGTTGAAACAGCGACTGCTTCTACCACTTCAGCTAACACAATTGTAGGTTTATTTACATTCCTATATGTAATTTAGGCATTAAGTTTAAGAAAACATATACACATATATTTTGAATAAACAAATTTGCCATTTTAATAAATCTTTTTCAACCAATTTTTAAAGATAGTCTACTGTGCTTTGCAGCTATAAGAAAATACTGATGTAAATAAATCGAAGTTCCTTTTTAGAGATAATATATATGTACCAAATTAATGATTTTATCAAATTGTTTGATTAGTAGATTGATACAATTACTATGTCGATTAAAAATTATTGACAATTGTCACCAGTAAGGTAATTTTTAATAAAATAAGTAAAGAAATAAATTAACAAATTTATAATGGCTGAACTTGTACATATTCCGGGAAACAAGAGTCCATTTCTGACATATGATTGGTGGATATATGTTTTATTATCACCCAAGCATTTATGCATTTATAAATAAACTAATGAAAGAGCAGTCCGATACAGAAACAAGACTACGCGAATTAGAACTAAACCGCAAAATTAAAAAGATCAAGGAGAAATTCAAAAGAATATTAAATGAAAGCCTATAAAATTGCATGTATATGGTTTTGTATGTAATTTACATGATAATATATTTTTTATATTGAATTATATTTCTCTCATTCCTAGTTTTAATTAAAAAAAATTTTGTACAATATTGGAAAAAATAGATTGGAAAATTCGACTCCCTACCCACCAGTAACCATTTTTAAATTAAACAATATTGTCAATATGTTAAAAATCTGTTTGACATATAAATGATACTTTTCATTTGAAGTGACTGATAATTGAAAAACAAACTTTCATGTGGTCGATAATAATATTCAATGAATTGTAAATAAATAAGTTATTTTTCACTTTTTCCCATATGATACTTTACTTAGCAACTGTATCAATCTGATGAAACAACTGGACAAAAACATTAATTATGGTTTATGAGTTATAAGAGATACACTATTTTTTTAAAATCATTATTTTAAAGCTTATTTCAAAAAAAATAAACACTGAGCAATGATGTTCGTGAATTTTTTTTCAGATTTTTATACAGTATCGTCAAAGAGTTTATAAACATACCTTTGAACGTACTCTTAATTCAAAGTGATATAACTTTAAAAGTTAATAATATAAAGCTATTTTAGAATTAAGCTTTGGAAAGCATAGACAATAAGCTTTCCAACCCTTTACTTGAAATTGACTTTAAGACTTTTTAATTAAGATATTTTAATATAAAAGAATGAAAAATTGTTATTTTTCAAATTAATATAAAACTTGGCTTTTGCGAATTCTAATATCTAATTCAAATGAAGATATGATTCTTACGGTAAATTCAATATAAATATGTTGACAATTTTAGATAAAATTTTTCTCCATTGGATTTGAATGTATCGTTGATAAGTTATTCTTTTATTTATACCTTATATATATATAAAGAATAAAATATCTTAGTAATTTAAATTTTTTACTAATTTTAAAGTGTTTATAGATTGTTTGTTTTATTACTGAAAAATTCTTTTATTGAATAGTGAATGTTAACATTTTTAATAAATAACCAAATTAATTTAAATCGTTGATTGTTATTAAATTAAAAATTATAAAAAATATTTATTTGTTTCTCATATCAATTTTGTTTCAAATAGACAACATATTCAGAACGAAAATAACACAAATACTAATGTATCATGTCATACTATTTCCATTACAAAAAAAGATCATTAAATAAAAATAAATGTAGATAAAAATAAAATCGTAATTGAACGTCCTGATTCAAGAACCAGTCGAGCGCTCGAAACTTCTCACTTGAATTTCCCAGATCGAGGGAAAATGTCAAAAAATTAAAGTTTTACGAATGATTTTGAAAAAAATTTCAGGTCAATTGATTTGATACTTTTAAAGATATGACAATTTTATAATCATAAACAATCACTAGCGAGCAGCGTCAAACAAGACTGAACCGGCACGAATAACATATTATTGCGACTAAACCGAAAACGATTGTTTACAAAGTTTTAGCAATATTTTATAGATATTTTTAAAATAAATTTTGAATTTTTTTATACTTCGAGATGTGCCAATGTTTATTCTAGTGTATATTGTTGTTGAGTTGAGAGCACCGATTTAATCATTTTAAGTTGATCATTATCAGTAAAATGTCTCAACAACTTAGTGCAAAGTCTGGTCGTAAACGACAAATTAATTCTGGTGATTGGTCTAAGAATAAAATAAAATTATCCTGAAATAAGGTACATATTATTATCATATTGCTGATTATGTAATGATTCACAAAAGCTTTTTTACATTATTTTCTTATGTTCATTTTTTTATTAATAATAATTAGAAAAATAATATTTTTATTTTATTCGTCATATTCACAATAGTTATTTAATTTGCAAACTTAAAATGATTAAATCGGTGCTCTCAACTCAACAACAATGTACACTAGAATAAACATCGGCACATCTCAAAGTATAATAAAACCGCGATTTATAAATATTTATAAAAAAAAATCAAAATTTATTTAAAAAATATCTATAAAATATTGCTAAAACTTTGTAAACAATCGTTTTCGGTTTAGTCGCAATAATATGTTATTCGTGCCGGTTCAGTCTTGTTTGACGCTGCTCGCTAGTGATTGTTTATGATTTTAAAATTGTCATATCTTTAAAAGTATCAAACCAATTGACCTGAAA
>JABFPM010000682.1:0-25835 GCA_022817325.1 Idris sp. 1 HC-2018 | reverse complement strand
AAAAAAAAAAAAAAAAAAAAAAAAATTATAAATAATATAAATGAAGTGTTAATGTGGTTTTGTATACATTAAAGAATGTATCTGTAAAAATGAACGATAAAATTAATATAATTTTATTGCGTAATAATAAAAAGAAGTTTTTGAATTATGTATGATAAGGTCAAAATCAAAGGGTTAACATTTAGTTTTTTGATTTCAATTTGACAGCCAAAAATATTCTTTTTGAGTAGTGGCACGTTTAACTTGAAATGTTCCATAAATGTACTGATCAAACTATTTCAATTTTTATTATGAAACAAAAGCATATTTATTATAAAATGTATTATATTTTTATTATGAAATAAAATATATTTTTAGTCCGGAAGCTGCTGAAACTTCAAGCTTTGGTGTTGAAGACGGTGATGTAATATTGTTGGCAACCGATGGAGTGTTCGACAATGTGCCTGATCAGTTGCTAGTCACAGAAATGCAAAAGATAGAAGGCGAAAGAGATCCTACAAAAATTCAAAAAGTTGCAAACTCTATAGCATTAATGGCCAGGAGCCTTGCGTTTGATGGAGCATTTATGTCTCCGTTTGCTCAAAATGCCCGAGAAAATGGCATTGATGCTGTAGGCAAGTATTTGATTTTAAAATGTTTATGATAATACAAATCAAATATTTTAACTGAAAAATAAAAATTAATAAATACAATTTTATCTGCAGGTGGCAAACCAGATGACATAACGGTGCTTTTAGCAACGGTGGCTATGTAGTACGAAGTATAAATTTGTATAATAAGTTCTCAAGATCATTGTATAATACATCATGTCATTGCGTATCCGTATCTAACTGCATCTTTATTAATCTTTTATAATAATCACTTTATTATTTAATAAGAAGATTTTTTTTAAACTTTTGAATTTCACTGACTGGCTAAGAGCAATACTGTCCCTAGGGAAGGATGTACCTTGTTTGATTGTGTTTGTTTTTGTTTTGGTTATCTATTTTAATTTAAACACAGTGTTTTTTTGTGCTAACAATTTGTTAAGAACTAATTATACTATTTCTTTTTTATTTTTCGTAGCTTTATCTTAAATTTTAAGCACTGATTGAAATATAAACAAAGAATAGTTAAAATTTGTAGTGTTTATTGTTGAATACGATTTTGACTGTGAAGTACAAAAGTGAAATAAACAAAATTTCTTTTATTACTCTTGGTGTTGTCATTAACAAAATGTCCTTATTCTTAAATAAGTTTTTTATTCAAGGTTTTTGCAATGAAAATAAATAAATTTGTTATTCTAAATTGAAAATTAAATAGATTTTTAAACATTTTTTCAGTTAAAAGAAAAATGTAAATTAGAAAATTAACAAACTCATTTGCCATTGTTTGGGTTTTGTACTTTATTTGAAATGAAAAATAAATAACATTTTTCATCGCGGTATAAATATATAACAAATTACAATTCTATATATTTAATTTCTGTATCCGCGTTCAACAATTGCATTTCTTCATCCCCTTTGAGGGGTCTCAAAAAAGGATCCATTTATTTGTCAAATTTAATCATTTAATTTAGTGCAATTTTTTGTTGTAGTTTTGTATACAGATTTTTTGGAGCAACTGTGGAACATGCGGTTTATATAGGTTTATAAACAATACTGGGAATATTTTTCAATGTCTTCAAATGTATAAGGAAGCAAATGCGATCGTGCTTTTAATCACTGCGCGTTAGCTACCTGTCCCCAGTTAAAACCTCCTGGTCTATCTTCTGGCAAAGGAGTGTAATCGGGATCTTCATTGTGCGCATCGAACAAAGTCTTCCTACAAATTATAATGATTTAAATTTTGTTAATATCTTGAAATAGTTTACATTTAATAATAATTACTAAAGAAAGTAACAGTTACAGTATTTGTGGAGTTTTTAAAATGCGAAAACCTCCTCTTTGTTCAGGAAACACATCTTCGGCAAAGTAATATATATGACCCACAATCATGCCAATTAAGTCCACCCAAATTGCATTTCCCAGTAAAACAGAGAATCCAAGAAGTACCCATGGTAAATATGGCGCCTGTTAATTTAAAAGTAGAATAAAATTAATATTAAAATAGATAAAGAATTTGAATAATTTTGATTTATTAAACTGATTTTCTTACTTGGAAATTTAAAAGGCCAAAGAAATTCATTACAATGAAAGGGTTTCGTCTAGACCAAACGTACACCAGCATTATTGTAAATGCATGCCCCAAAAATAATAAATTAACAAAAAATGCAAAAATCTAATATTTTGTATTGTTAAGAAAAAATTGTTTGCTCTGAATAATGTAGATAAATTATTTTGATTATACTTTGAGAATAATTTTAGAAATCATGTTCTTTTTTGATAAAATCTAGACATTCGTAGTTTAGTTTTATTAAAAGGATACAATCATGCACACTCCTCCAAAAATAAACATCATCACAAAGTCAGCCGTTCTACCTCGAAAAGAGCCTTCTTCCAGCATTCGGCAATATTTGTAAGTGAAAATCATATTGAAAAAAAAATTGAAGCCAATTGTTCCAAAAAAAAGAAACGTTGTTACCAGCCTCCATAACTGTAGACAAAAGTTACATCATTTATTTTACTTATAAATAATAATTCTTAGATAAGAAAATGTTAATTATTTTGTAAGAAAAAAAAATTCATTTTGAGCAATTGAATGTCCGGATTCTAAAAGGGGACTTGCGCTCGAACCGCTCATGCTAAAATTTCCAGATTGTGGGAATTTCTTTAAAATAAAAAGTATGTCAAATTGATTTGAAAAAAATATCAACTTGTACAGAATCAAAAAACAAACATTTTTGCCACTGAACATTTTTTGATTTGATTATTCAGTTTAAAAAAAAAATTAAAAACTAATTTTTTTATCCACTTTTCTATTGTAAAATTCAATGTTTTTTAAAACTAAAATCGCGATTACTCTTTCAATTATCAATGAAATCACACATTTTTTTTAAATACTCGTAATGCTTGAACGATAATCAAAAATACATAAAAAATAATACAAACCAATAATTTGTTAATAATAATTTAATGTAAACAAAAATTCGTGTTTTTTAAGTTTGAAATTAAAAAAGTGAGTGACGAAAGTTAAAATATATAAAACTTTAAGCGAGAAAGTTGTTCGTTATAGTTTGAAGAAGTTTTTCTCAAAATTTCAAACAAAAATATTTGAAATTGACAGAGTTATGACTTATTGTTTACAAGTGCGCAGCGTTCTTATACGTCGCTCCACCATGCGCGTTACGCATATTGCACTGAATCTTATCGTTATCGTATTAGAATTCTATTTATAATATGTATATTATAACTAATATAATATTAATAAAATATGAAATATAAATTAATATTAAATACAAAAATCTTATAAACATATATTTTATTAGTAACATCTTTTATCACAAAAAAAATTTTTAGAGTTCTTAGATTTTACACATATTTTAAAGATACAATCTATATGCAATTTTTTTTAAAATATATTAATTTTTATCACAAATTTGATATAAATAATAATACATTTAGATATGTTTTTCATTAAAATTCCTACTTTATTAATTAAAAAAAAATATAAATAAATTCGACAAACAAGTTATAAAATATTATTGAACATAAATATGATTTAATATTAGCAATAAATTGAATAATATTTATTTGATTTAAAATTGAAAAAAATGAATATAATTTTTGCATCAACCTACTTCATCTTTTGCTTTTTTTTGCAATATTTTTCTTCCACTGCAATTCATTTTTTCTTCTTTTGCGACCACGTTTATTTGTAAATTTGTCCATCGTATATACACAAACAATTTAAATATTTTAAGTAACAACTGTTAATAACATTCACCAAACTTTTATCATTAGCAGCTTTATAAAAAAATGCTAGACATGTTACAGCGTGTAAAAACATAACATTGCGCGGGTGATTGTTGGGTTAAGCGAACGCTGCGCACTTGTAAACAATAAGTCATAACTCTGTCAATTTCAAATATTTTTGTTTGGAATTTTGAGAAAAACTTCTTCAAACTATAACGAACAACTTTCTCGCTTAAAATGTTATATATTTTAACTTTCGTCAATCACTTTTTTAATTTCAAACTTAAAAAACACGAATTTTTGTTTACATTAAATTATTATTAAAAAATTATTGGTTTTTATTATTTTTTATGTATTTTTGATTATCGTTCAAGCATTACGAGTATTTTATAAAAATTGTGTGATTTCATTGATAATTGAAAGAGTAATCGCGATTTTAGTTTTAAAAAACATTGAATTTTACAACGGAAAAGTAGATAAAAAATTAGTTTTTAATTTTTTTTTAAACTGAATAATCGAATCGAAAAATGTTCAGTGGCAAAAATGTTTGTTTTTTGATTCTGTACAAGTTGATATTTTTTCAAATCAATTTGACATACTTTTTATTTTAAAGAAATTCCCACAATCTGGAAATTTTAGCATGAGCGGTTCGAGCGCAAGTCCCCTTTTAGAATCCGGACATTCAATTTCGGATGAACTATTTGCAGCAAACGTAAAGTTTCTGTAAGAGAGCAACTATAGAGATAAATTGTAACTGACGGAGAACTATGGAAACAAATACCATAATTGTTCAACTTCTAACAATGTAATTAGCAAACAATACCTTAAATGTAAATGTTGATTCCTAAGAAAATCAAGCTAATTGTGTGTGTTCTTTAAACTTAATTGTAACTATTTTAGAGTTAACTTTTAATATCTGTTTGCTTTAAACATAGTTTTTAATCATAATTGGCTGTTCACAGAATCGTTGAACGACATACAATTATCTGAAGATTAATTGCCGCAATTTCTCGGACATTTGTTGCATCTTGAAATGTTGTAAAATTATCGTCAATTTTTCTTATTCACGTGTAATTCAAGTTCCCTCTTGATCTTGGGCAAAATAATCACCAACCATTCATCCCTTAGCATGTGAAACATGACTCCTTTTCCATCAACATCGACCGAAATCGTTTCCTCCGATCAAAACTTCTTTTGTCCGACAAACAAATCATCCTGATTCCAATTTCCAGCCACGTTTTCAATAATTTTATATTTTGCGATGAATTTCTTTTCAAGGATGATTTTGCATTGTCATGTAGAAAGTGGTTGGATGGGAAAAAGAAAGCGTTTGGATTACAGCCATTTGGGCTGGGTAAAACTCTCAATATAAGTCTCACGTATTAAATGATCGTTTTCCAGTCAGGTACGATACTCGAAAGAGCTCAACTGCAGTACATCTGCAGAACGCCGTTACTTCCCTTCGTGAACTTGACTGACCCGAAAAGTCTTTCGGGATTCAGCGTGGAGACGCGCGACGACATTCACGCCCGGAGTCTTAAGGATATAAGGATGCCATTACTGTCAGCGTTAGAATGTAAACTGAAGGGGCTCTTACGAACGACTGAGAATGCCTCAGACGTAGCTAATCTCCAGAAAATGTTCACTGGGTATCTCTTACCTAAGCACTTTCGAATGTACCAAATTTGTTTTTAGTATTAATAAAGAAGAAAATCTTTTTTTTTCAATATTCTTTTCACAGTCAGAAAGAAAAAGTTTCAAAATACTCCAGTAAAATAATGTTCGGGTAAAATAAAAAATCATATTGAGCTCAATGCATAACCGTGTTCAAGCTCATTTGTGTAATTAAAGTTATTTATATGCGGAAAAATGTTTAATTAACGTGTGCAAGAGTTCAGTGAAGTTCGTTAAATCTGTATTTGTTCATGTTAATTTAGTAACAAGTTTATGTCAGTTAGGTAATGAAATGTTTTTGAAATAAATAAAATTTTAATTTAAAAAAATAAAGATTTCACAATATAATTACTTTTTTAAATTAAAACAAAATATTACATTAAATTAAGATTATTTTATATTAATAGGTAATTTTTTCAGTTTTATTCAAAGATAATGTATTTTTCATTGAAAGTTATTAAAAAAGTCATATAAAAGAAGATAAATAAAAATCTACTAAATAAATAATAAATTATCTAACTTGATCTTCTAAAATCCGTGAAATGAAGAATTAAATAACATATTGCAGCTGCTTTTTCACATAGCTGCATAAATTTTCCATTGGGGATAACCTTCAGTTTTGCTTTTGAAATGAGATACCAATGTAGTCACATTTTGACACTTATCCTCAATTCAAAGGGCTTTCGGGTCGATTAATCTTTGTATCTTCAATCAATGGGGAGAAAGAAATTTGAATAGTCGGTTTCTTCGGAATAGAGATGGATTGAATTGAGCTTTCGCTCCATTATTTAAATAAGAAGATCAAATGAACTTTGGTAACTTTTTATTTAAATTTAAGATGAATTGAATAAATAAAAAACAATTCATTCATTTTATTCTTCTTTATGTATAAATAAACAAAATCTACGAAATGCAATTTTTTTTAAACATATTTTTTCAATCACGATAAGCGTCATTACTTTTTTCCTTTATTTTTTCACCCAAAACCAGTTTCTGACTTTAATTATTATTGAAGAATCACATAAGTTTTATATTATAGGACAATGGCAATTCTATGCAACTAATCTTACGAATTTAATCGCTTTTCAAAACTATGTAATTTATCTAAACTAATTGGATGAAGAAACATCGTTTCAGCGATAACCTTCGGCGAGAACATCAAAGATCATTTGGATGATAATCTTACAAACTGTATTTACGAGAAAGTAGTTCATCTGACATGCTAGAGATACTTAAGACGCAAATCGAGCATCTTCTCCTTAACAATAACTTCTCCTTAAGTGTTATAATTCCATAATGATGAGTACATTGTTCTTGATGGCAAGGGGTACTTATCTGATTAGGGACAGCTGGCTCATTAAGTCAAATGAATTAGCAGTTCTACTGAAATCATATATTTCAATGACCTATTCTATCCTATTTGGACACTTAGTATAGATAAATTTCCGACTTGGTAATAAATTTTCTTTTGAGAGAAAAGATCCTTGTTCAACGTGAAGCCGTTTTTAGGAGACAAGCAAACAAGCAACTAGAACCCTTTCATAAAAAGATTATATATAAATCATACGAAAAGATATGAGTACTTTATCATTTCAACTATTATTAATCGCACAACGCTATGAATGCCGAATTAGAATTTCAACATTCATGGCAACAAACATTATTCGAAGTTCTTTTTTTTCAAATGAAAGACTTTTCATTGCCTTTTATGATATCATCATAGTAGCTGTGTTCAACTTATCTAAGTTATTTAAGTTAAGCCGATATATATTTTGCAGTTCACTCAAGTTTCTAGTTTGACTGGTCTCAGGGAAGTGCAAAAGTAATTTGAGGCTGCCAAAAGATTCTGGCTCACTTGTTTTGGTAAACAAGATAACATCTAGGTTGAAACGCGATTACTTAAACTAGACAATGAGTCCGCTTGTAACTGAAAATAAGCTGGGATATAAATATATATTTCATTTTCTCCAGTTAAAGGACCGTCTCCAAAGCAATTTCTGTAAAGTTAATTTAAAGTTAGTTTAAAGTTAAACTGCAAGGGACTAAGAACATTTAAAATATGTGAAGAAACATTTATGTATGAAAGTTTAAATACAGCACAAAAAAAACAATTTTTTCATTTATATTTTTTAAATTCCTTTTTTTAATTAGACAACATGAACATTTTCTCTAATTATAATGTTTTTTCTAAAGCTTGGCCAAATAGGATCATAAAAAATATATCGTCTATTGAGGCCGATTCTCTTCGAATCCATTATGCAACTAATTACGATCAACAGAAGCAATATCGAACATCCAGAAGCGGGCCGTGGTATTTTGTCGGAGTTGTCAGGCTGCATAATCGATTTTCGATAAATCGTTTCCGTTATGTTCAAATTTTCCTCCTCCCAAATCATATATTTCTAAATCCCTTAACTCGTAGCAGTCGAATTTTATAATTAAAGCGTTGTTTTCGGCACTTTTCCTCACATGGCAGTTGATTTATAATCATAAATATACAGTTTATTACTTATATGGTAACCTTACAGTTTTTTCAAAGATTCATTACACGAAAATTTTTGGTGGTTATATTTTAAGAATTACATAACTAATGTAGTCTGGAAATCATTAAATCTATATGAAAAAACATTCGTTCATTAAAATACGTGTCAAGAATTTAAAATAATGTTTTACTTGAATGAAAATTCGAAATAATTTTTTGGTCTAGACCAGGTAAATTTTGTTTTCCATTTTCTGAAAATTAAATTACCTGTAAAATATAGCATTTTATTTACATATATGTGTATACAATATTTTTCTATCATATTATTATAGAATTCACATGAATTATAGCCTCGTACTTGTGCTGATAATAAATATTATACCACACAATTTTACGATTTCTTACCTAAACAAACACATACTTTATTATTTGTTTTGCTACGTGAAACAATTTTAAACACACATTATAAAATATATTCTGTGGTATACAACACAATACTTCAATTCAATGTTTGTATTTTTGGATTAAAATAAATTTTGAAACAATTTAATTTATCACGGTGTGCTTGAACCAAGTTCGACCCAAAGGTCTTTGCGCAGTGGATTTTTTTACAGAATTTGATCAAATGGTGTCTCCTGAGTATTCTAAGTTTAAAAAATATAATCCTTAGACGAAATTTTGACGAATTTTTTTTTTGCAAAACTTCATTTTGTCGTTTAAAATACTGCTTTATTAATTTTAAAATATAACAAAATATAATTTTCTTATAAAATTATTTTTTCTATCTTTTGAAAGTTGAATATCGAATATTTGAAAAAATTCTTATATTTGGTTTATAATGACAATTGAATGTCAATTGTTTTTATTTTTTGTACATGTTAAGCAGAAGTAAAGTCAAATATAATTGTATTTTATTAAAATATTAATAATAAAAGATATTAAATTGACTTTAAGTGAAAAATGGGAAAGACACCCGAAGAAAATCAATATAAAATATGTTTATTTTGTTTTGGAAAGACTCAAAACATGCTTAACATTACCGATAAACTTAAAACTGATATTGAAATTATATTTCATTACAACTCTGAAGATGAACGCTTGCCTAAAGTTATTTGCAGTGAATGTAGAAGAGATATTTTTTTCATATATATTTATCGACTTAAAAACGGTAAGAAAAAAATATAAGAATAGTCGATTTATCTCAGATTTTTTTAAAGAAAATCTACACGAAGTAATTCAAACATGATTTGTGATTGTCACGTGTGTCAATTAGCAAAAATGCCGAGAGTCGGAAATTTTGCAAAAGGTAAAACTTTACCGCCACGACAAGAGATTTTAAAAGATGTCTCAATTAATGAAGTTAAAAGTATAATAATCTGACTTGTAGCAATATATTGTTAAAACTAAAATTTTGTGTCATTTGAACTTTATATATTAATTAATTTTATTTCAACTGGTTTTTTCAAACCAGACAGAAAAATCATATAAATATAATTACTGCACTAACTGCTTCAGTGTTCTTGCGAAGGGCGTTTCTTAGAAGTGCAATTTGAGTTCGAGACTCGACAATTTAACAGACATTATTATGAAATCAGATCCAAAATTGAAAGACCATTTAGTTTCTACGCTTATTAAAAATAAATCTAATGAAGAAGATGATAAAAAAGTACTTTCCTTGACTCAAGCTCATGGCGGCCCTCACAATTGCTGTTGGTGCATCTAATTTAAAGGAAGATACTGAAAAAACTAAACTTTCCATTGAAGATTTTCGTAGAATTCAAGCTAAATTTAATCTGAGATAAAATGTTACGTGTGTAATTGCTTCAGAAATTCGCTTTGCAACAAAAACTGGCAAAATGCTAGAGGAATGAAGTCAAAAGCGAAGAATTAAAAGAGTTGTGTTAATTCTCCGATTTTCACAAGCACTTCAGATAAACTGATACTTAAAATAATTCCTCCACCTGAATTACATTTGATGCTCGGAGTTGTCAACAAATTGTTTTAAAAAATGCTCATTCAATATGAAGATGTGGCTTTAGAGTAGGCCAAAAATTGCCATGTTCAGCGTGCAATAACTCGCGGTAATTCAGCATTTAATGGGAATGCATGTAAAACTCTTGGACAAAGTTGACTTACTACGTGCGAATCGTGATTTAGATTGTTTGAAATTTGTTCGAGTGTTCAAAGTCTTCAAAGAAGTAGTAGTATCATGTTTTAGAAACAACTTAGATTTAAATGATAAAGATAAAATTGAAGCATTTAAGAAAAGTTTCCTTGACCTTGATATATCAGTTACTCCAAGTTCACGCAGTCTTTTTTCACATTGAAGATTTTTGTGATCAAACTCAAAAAGGTCTACGATTTTTTAGTGAGTAAGCAATGGAGTCAGTTCACTTTGACTTTAATTAAGTTTGGTCAAAATATAAAATAGCACGTGAACATCCAGATTATGCAAAAAGGATGATGCGAGCTGTATGTGAATATAAAAGAATTCATATTTAAGTACTGACTACTTATTGATTACTCATTTTTTACATTTTCATGATTATAAAAAAAGAAATAGTTTAATTAATTTGTTGACACAATTATTTTTTAATTGAAATCGAATAATATTATTCATTATTTTAACTCTATCTTAATTAACTATATAAATATTTATCTTTAATTTTAAAGATAAAAAATGACATTTTTTATTGTAAAAGTAATTTTCAGGCATATATGAATATGAGTTTATTATTATAATTACATTTTATTTTATTTTAAAATTAGTAAAGCCGTATTTTAAATGATTAAATGAAGTTTGGCAAAAAATGACAAAAAATCGATTTTCTCAAAATTTTGTCTAAGGATTATTTTTTTTAGACTTAAAAAACTTATGAGACATCATTTGACTAAATTCTGTAAAAAAATCCACTGCGCAAACACCTTTGAGTCGAACTTGATCAAGCACACCGGGTATATTTATTACTTGTTTAAATGTGAGAGAAATAGGATTTCTCCCACAAGTTTAGAAATCCTAGTTCTTCCACTAGTCAGACACGATGCTTTATCTTACAAGTACGGAAGAAATTGTTTAAATTTAATTTAAAAAAAGTTACAAAAAGTTTATAGAAATTTTAACTGTATATTTGCATTGCATTGTTATGACAATTATAATAATTATTATAAAAAAAAAAAAATACAATGTGGCAGTTTGTGGCTAGGCTCATTATAACATTGTTTCATAATATTAATTTTCTAAGAAAATATAATTAAGAAAACAGTGTTATTTTACAAAATATTGAACAATTTTAATAAATAGATAAATTTTTAATTAAAAAAAAATTATTCAATAAATTCACCAGTCCATTTTATTCACATTTACATTATTATTTGCGAAAATAATTACTGACAAAATGATTTCACTAAGTAACTCTGGGTACACTACAAAGTGACTACAGCTCAAATTGAATTAAGCCAATGTACCTTTTTTTTTAAAATTATTATTTTGTAAACTTAATTTAATGATTTTCAATAATGAAAAACAATTTTACAGAGAGAGAGAGAGAGAGTTAGGTATTCTCCCATTCTTTTCACTTCTCTAACAGCGAAGGAATCGTTCTCGTCTCCCACCAAAATCAGTGAGAGAAATGACGTTTTCTTCGTACGAGTAAAATAAAATAATTTTGTAAATTAAATTGAAATTGTTATTAGAAAATTAAATAATATTGAAATTTTTCGTACTAGAGTAAAAGTACTTCGTGGAATTCTCAAAGCTTTTTATTTGAATAAATTGCATTCCATAGATACGAGTTTTACCTTTACTAAAAAAAGTAATACTTTCTTAATTAAAAATAATTATTTTTAAGAATCGCTGTTTTTTATGAAACATATATTTTGCGTGTCTCAAGGTTCATTATTTACAAAACTTAGTGATGCACAATTTTTGGACATTCGAGCGTACTTAGGTTGGCAAAAAAAAGACAGAGAAAGTGTTGCGTGGAAAGTAGTGGAGAAGGTGGAAATACAATTATTACGAGTCTTTGTAGTTTATGCGCAGCATAACGATGTGAAAGTGCATAACGAAGTCAAATAGCGAGCAATGGGCCTGCAGGCAGCGTTGCGGCAGAACATCCATGTGCATACTTGTGCCATTTGGGAGCTTATATGCTCACACAGAATGCATACGACCCGCATTTACGCCGCGGACAATCGCAACCCCAATTAACGTCAAAGCTATTTTGCACATAGATTTGAGTCGAATTCAGATCACGTCACGCGATACCAAGTAACAAATATTCAGTGGCAAATGTAAATGCGAGTCTATTCATATATTATAAAATGCACGTCAAATTATATTTATGTCAAAGCTGCATTGACACTGCTGTCAGAGGTACTGTGTACGTTTAGAAAAGCTTTCATGTATTTTAAAATAACGAATAATCAGTATTATACAAGAAAATACTTTGATGCTATGTAGTTTAAGTTAGAATAATTGTTGCCTAGGTTTTTTTTATTTTGATAATTATTTACGGTACAGTGTTATAATGAAAAGAAATAAAAAAATGTACAGTACTGTAAGCAAATTCACATTTAATTTCTTTCAAATTGGATAAATTGTAAGGAATACTTATCCTCAACAAAACTATAGGTTTCTTTAAATTTTTTTAAATTATTTTCAAATGTGCATTTTTTTATGAGAAAACTTGCTTCACGATAATATTAAAAACGAGAAAATAATGATTCTAGAAGGCTTCGTAGATTTATACTAGAGTTACGAAAAATATTAAAAACATTGAAAAAGAAAAAAGATTAAACGAAAAGTATGGTAAACATGTATATTGATTCTCCGCACTTTTGGTTCTGAATTAATTAACTATAGATGGAAGGTTTCACTCGATGTAGTATACATAAACTGATGTACTTAATGGCCGAGCTTGAGTATTTTCTATCCTTACGATAATACTAGGTTTTCAAACAGTGTGAATCACCGATGGAAATAAGATCCTTTTTGTCAATCGATATCTCTTTGAAACTATGATCGAGTTAGCCAAAAGTATGTGATAATTAACACTCGACAGTGTTCAGTTGACAGTAATAATTTATTTAAAATCTTAATATCATGTAAAAAAAGATTAAATATACATGTAAAGCGAGTGTTTTTATTCAACATATATTATTCAGTGTCAATCTGGAAAATCTTTTGTAATCATTTTATATAGATTGCATGATCAATGCTAATGCTACATTTTTTATCATTTCACAGAAATTCATCATGAATATTTTTCATTATTTAAATTGGTTTGCTTTTGTAAATGTGTGATACTAATTCGTCATTATACGTTATCATAAATGATTCATTCGGGTAATAGTTAAGCAATTTATATGAATACGATTTTATATGAATGTAACATGATCTGAGGCAAATTTCATTTCATTTGTTGAATCGAATTCCATATCAACGAATGATGAATGAATTAATTTTGAATTAAATTACAAATGAGTTTTTAAATTGTCACAGAAAACGTGTGATATTATGTAAAAAAGTATGACTTTAGATTGGATGTTTATGTGCAATTAGCCATAGATTAATTATTTTAATCACGCTTTATAATTTCAAAATAATAAGTTATTACACATTGCGCTCAGTGAACTGTAGAATTGATTAAATAATTTTTGTGATTACTTTATCACCGAAAATTTGATTTTGAAATATGTTTTACTTGAAAATACTTTAATGTATTATTTTATTTATAATAAATTTAATGACTGATTGATGCGATAGAAATAGTTTGCTATATTTAATCCAAAATTTTTAATTAAAATTTTACAAAATATGTATGCAAAATTAATTTGTATTATTAAAATCCTATCTACCAAAGATTATCACTGCATCTTAATTAACTTATCAATCTAGATAAAATATGAAATTGAACGTTTAATCTCAGAACGATGTAAATCTCGTAATTAAAATTATAATTCTATTAATGGATTTTATAATACATATAAATCTAGTTGAAATGTTTATAGTCTGGATTAAGTATGGATATTTACATTATATATATATTTAAAATTAAATCAGGTTTACAATCCAATTTTAGTTTGTTAAACACAAAAAAAGACCGTAGAACTGACACGTATGTGGTCAAAAAAATTTCTGAGGGCACCACTATTTTTGGTCTATTTTAGAGTGCAAAAAGCAAAAAAAAAATTACCCCAAAGATCTCCCTTCAACCAGAAAACTTTCGATTTCGAATGTTTGAAAGCTCAACTAAACTATAGCCGCGACTGCAATTAAACAAATTTATATTTTTGTTTATTAGTTTTATACATGTTCAGTGACTCTGACTGAGTAATAAATTAAAAAATAAAATAATTTATATTACAAATTATTATAAATTAGAGTTGACAAATCTGTGGCGATCTGCCATAACCGGTTAAGTGACAAAAAATTAAAAAATGAGTTGATCTGACAGAAATGTTTTTCTCAATCCTAATTTCAATATACTATGTAATTATTATGATTTAAATCATTCTTATTTGCGTAAAAACGTAAAACCCTAACCAGTTAACTTACAAGTAACCGCCATAACCAGTTAAGTGACTTAACTCGTCTTCCATTTTGTTTTTTTCAGGAAAAAATCAATAATTAAGTTTTTATTTGTTCTGTACTTATTAATTTTACTACTTTTTTAAAGTTTTTACAACTAGAATTGATTTTTTTTAAAAAAACTTTAGTTTGTAATCTATTTCAACATTTTATGTAGATATATTTTATTATTTTATAATAATAATAATAAATAATTATAATAAAAATTAATAAATATGTTTCATTTAATAAAATGATCATTATAATTGTTTCAACTATTTCTTCATTTTCATCCTCATAGAATCGGTATGTCTTCTTCGCGATTCTTCCTAATCTTCTCGCAATTTATTATCGACAATTGGTAACAGTGACAATTTATAAAATTGGACATTAGAAAACAATTATGAATCTAGCGTTTTTTTAAGAAATTCTAAATATAGTTTGGAAAACGAATTAAAATATTCTTATTTTTTATTAGAATATTAGGGCTTGAAATATTTTCAGATTTTAAACGCTTTTTAAAAATAATTATCAAGCTTTAAATGAACTCTGTGGTTACACGAAAAACTTAAATATAAATTAATCAGACAGAAATGTTCATTTTTAGCCCAATTTCAATATAATATGTAAATGTCTTGATTGAATTCATTATTATCTGCTTAAAAACCTTAAACCCTAACCAGTTAACTGATGGGTACCCGCCATAACCAGTTAAGTGATTCTAAATGAATTAGTTAACTTAGACACATAAATATAAGAATTTTTACATACATTTTCAATGTATATAATTTATTTTATGCGAAATTATTATTCATATTGGATTTCTGAAGAAAACAGTTTCTCAACTTTAAACGTTAATATTTTAAAATAATCTTTTAGTCAGTTAACTGGTTATGGCGCGTCGCCACAGATATAATAAATAAAAATTCAATATTATAACACTGATATTAATCTCAAAATTATATTTAATTATTGTTATAATTATAAAACTCACGTAAAAATAAAATTTAAATGTATTTCTGTTAACTTCGACTGTGACAAGATTTCGGTCGTCATGTCAAATGGTTTTATTACAAACTTAATAATTATATAAAAGTAATCCAAGCACATAAAACCACTAATAATAGATAGACAAAGAAACGCGTGCATATACATTTTGAACTATTTCAGCAGAAAATATTCATGTACGCGTAGTTTTAAGTTGTGACATCGTAACGACCGGTCAAAAGGTAAAATATCTTCGTCAATAAACAATATAACTGGATTTTTTTGCAATAAAATGAATGTGCATTTATTCTATTTTAGACATTTATGTAATTTCAGTCGTTACACTTTAAAATAAGAGACAAATTTTGATTGAGCTAATACGTAAAATGAAAGAACGGACACTACTGAAACTAATTTGAATTTTTGGATTAAATTTTATCGTTTCCCGTATTTTAACTTTTGATTAATCATTGTGTTCAATAAAAAATATTTTTTAAGAATGACGAATCATCAAAAAACAACTTAAATGAAGTAACAGGTATAATAATAAAATTCAATATTAGGGATAAATATTATTAATATGTTATTAAAATAATATAAAACCGATTAATAAAGGATAGATTTAATGAGAAGTTATGTTATTAAACCATCTTATAATTTATTTAATTAAATAATTGTGTAAACAGGCATAAGACATATAGGTAAAAACAAAGGTTCTAGAGAAATACCTATATCTAATTTGAAAAAACAAATTTTCATATGCAAATAAACTTGATTCTCGTTGTCTAATTTTGTTAACCTTTGACCAACTTATAAAAAGCTGTGTACAATAGATGGCTGAATATCAAATTCGTACATTCAATGAATTCCGGAGTAAACCATAGACGAGTTACAGGTGACAAGCGTAAATACGTGCAACTGCTATTTTATCTAAATTTCATGTGATTTAAACGAGAAACCATGTCACCGGCGTAGTGATCCGTGCCTTCTATGCTACACCATTCGTCCGGAACTGCGTTAATAAATCTCACAAAATCGGACCGACTAGCATCTGCTGATGTCGCATAGAAAATATACGAAGTGTTATCTCGTGAAGCGCACGCTGCGTTAAAGCGATACAAACAAATTGACACCATTTGCCAGCGAAATGCAAGTAATTAGCGTGAATTTCAAAAACATATTGCACGTCACATATTATCGATTGTCACAAGTACATAAAGGATATTTAATAATGTATTAACCTATACATTGTAATTTTGATGTTAATTTTTTAAATGAAATATAGAAAAAATTGATAGTCAATCTGTAAATAAACAAACTAATAACACAAAAAACGAAAGTAACTCAGGTTGCTGAACTAATTCAACTTGTAATGAATTAATAAATATTATATCTTGCAACTTGGCTCAAGTTGCACTGTAAATCACTTTAAGGAAGGTAAATTGAATTTTAGTAGGAATAATTTTGCGAGCCAATATGATTTGACGACTGGGCAATCAAAGCTGACTGTGGCTTTAACCTAGAGCCACATCAAGGTACTTTGAGAATTCGTATATAAATCGAGTACTAAATCAAGTTGACGAAACCAAGCGTTAGACTTGTATGTAGAACAGATGAGTCGGAAATACACATGTCACACTTAGTCACTTGCATACTATCATCCAACTTCAAAGACATTTTATAGCACTTCATTAAGTTTACAAAGAACTTCGAGATTTTTTTAGTGTTTAATTGCTTTTATAAATTTGGCAATAACCTGATTTATTTCTTTGTAACAATTTTATAGTGATTCTGTTACAGTCAGCTTTATCGAAAATACTATGTAATCAAATTTTGATTTTAAAAATCAAATCTCTTCAAATAAAACCTTATTATATTTATAGTAGTCAGAACATTTATTCGTAAATGATTTTTTCATTTGAAAAAAAGTGACCAAGAGATTCGTGTCTCTGTATTTTAACGTCAATCGATCATTTCCCGCCCTTGTCTTGAAAAACACATTGAAGCGCAAAAGACGTATCTCGCACAAAGTCTCCTTTGTATTTTATCGAATATTTCATCTTTTGATCTCATACTAAAACATGGCCGACTCAGCGGGCTTTATAAATCACTTTAAAAGTTAGATGGTCGTTATCTTGCATTTACTGTAATAACGTAGAAAAGCTTCAAAAAGAGATAGCAAATTAATTTACTCATGCGCCCGTGGTTCATCTGTTTTGAGCATTTCTATTCAAAAGGATAAGGTGGATAAGGATTATTCTTTTATTTCTCAAAACTGCAGAGAACTGTTTAAAATTAATACAAATGTTGGATCAATATATGTTTCCAAAACACGTAAGACAGTCTATTGTAAGTCTGATTATTCGTCCATAAGCAAATGCAAGATAACGTAGTTTTACAAACTTTCACTATCCTCGCTCTAGCTAAGTCATCATAAATGAAGCTTAGTTTGGCGCAGCGGATTTGTTTCTCGTTCGTGCAAAAATTTCACAAACGGAATAAAAGAGCAGAGACCATTGTAAAAGGAAAATACGCGAATGCAAATGCGACCAGAGCCATCTCACGTGTAAAACGTTTTGTGGGAGAATGACAAGTACTGAACATCTGCTGTTTTTTGCTTGGACTTTTAAAAATCGTATTTTATATATTCATTACCTTTTTCGAAAACCCAATTTGTGTTTTTTTAAATGTAAAAACAGTTAGTAAAAGATAAACGCTACTGTTACTGTTAGTAATTGCGGCTATTTTTACAGATAATCATTTAAAAGAACTTTTCATAGTTACAGTTTCACCCGAGTGATTTCATTTTTTAAAGTTAAGAATAAGTTTTTTTTTTATTATTATTTTCTAACAAAAAAGCTATAAGTATAAAAAGTAGTTTAAAAGTTTTCCTCGTGAATCACTTTATTTATTTACACTTTAATTACGTTTCTATGAAAGTATCAATTTAAATTACATTAATTGTGAACAACTTAGTAGCAGTACGGTACATTCATGCTCCATGCTAAGACACAACATGTTATTTACGTGTATGAAACAGAGAGACTGGTTATAATCTAGGCCATCATACACATCCAACTGTGCAGAACATACCTCATTAATGTACAAACAATGAAAATGAAATGTTATAAATATGTTAAACAAATACCTGCAGCTGTATTAAGACTAAACTTCCTGCTGTTAATTACTTAAAAAATCGAGCTAGAACCGCAGTTATTAAGTAAAATTTTCAAATGCATGACATATTTATATTTTATTATAAATATTAAATTTAAGTATGTCTTATATATTATTAAAATAAGCGATGCATTAAGTTTAAACATGCATTTAAACCTTAAGAATAAAATTTAGAATTTGTCTAAAGTTTTGTTATTTTGTACGATTCAGTATTTTTTAGCTTCTAAGAGAGCACAAAGCCTATGCATATGTAATGCTATTAATAAAAGTTTTGTATAACTTAGAGAAAATGCAATTTAATAAAAGTGGTAAATTCTACATTTTATAATTAACATTAATTTTACAGAAAATATTAAATTTCCTTAAATTGCACAAAGCTTTTTTTCAAATATTCATTATTCAAATGAAATTGTACTGCTGTAATTTTAAAAAGGAGCTGCGTACAAACATTAGAAAAAAAACATCAAACAAAGCAAAACAAAACTAAATTAAATTTCATACAATTTTTTTGATTTTATAATAAATGCATGAAAAATATAATAAACTGCATTCAGAAATAACAAAAAATTATTAATATAAAAGGACCTATAAATATATATGCTTGCCAGATTTTAATGTGGTTAAGAATAATTTACAGTTAACTTGCGTCAAAGATATAAAGAACATTTCGTTTCACAAATAATTCAAAGAAGTGAAATTTTGCGTTCTCATTTTATTTGTACATTTCTAAAAATAACGTTCCTGTAAAAATTTTATTGAAACATTAAATCTGAACTTTTCGGAACAAATAATATGTGCATTTTTGAATGCTATATGAGTATTTTATCATTATAATATTTAGAATCTTTTTATCGTGCATTTTATTAGGACGAACTTTTAGTTGCGTTTAATTTTAATTTCAATTTGTTATGTTTCTTATACTTAAATTGTGTATAATACTACCAATTTGCTGTTTTCTAGCTGGATGCTTCGATTTATTAAAAAAGTCAATAAAAGCTTTTATATTTAATTAAAGTACAAGCTGCAATAGATATTTTTAATAAATAACTGCAAAATTACTTGAAATTTAAAAAGGCAAATATTTTTTAAAATTAATTTTCTGACAGATATGAATTAAACATTTTATTTTCAATTTCATCCATATGTTAACTTTTTTCAAACTGATTTGCAGTGTAGCAATACAAAATTTAAACTTATAATTTCTAAAATACAATAAATGATTTGTTCAACAATAAATTGAATAAATGGAAATCTTGAAATTTTAAAATGAAATAAAAATAGTTAAAAATGTATAATAAGCAATAACGAATAATATTTAATAAAAATGAAGTATTAGTAAATATTTTTCATCAATATTTTACAAATTAATTATTATGTACTTTAATCTGAACAACGAATCTTATATACAGCGAGAGATGTATTATTTGCAAGAGACCAACAAAAGCTCGCGAATCGTTCTCCCTTCAATTATATCCATATTTGTACTCTGAATCACCGCTACCTTATCTTGTTTAGACTCTCAACATAAAATCTCCATATTTGTTCAAATACATTTAGCTAACTTTTATAATTGTAGAATAATTACAAAAATCATAAATAAGCTTAACCCATCCTCTCAATACTGTTCCGTTTGTTATATGCCTTACAACGAAACACTTAAACATCTCCTACTTAAATGCTTGTATTATCATGATACTAAAAAAGATGTGCAAGCCGCCGTTTTCCTAACCAACGACCGATGGCTATCTGTATTAGCACAACCAAGTCGCGGAAATTATGAGTGTGGAAAATTTGTGGAGCTAGCAATGAAATTACGATACGATAAATTATCTGGATTATAACTAATTATATTCATGTATTTCTATACAATTTTTCTTTTTTCTGTACTCTTTGAAATTGTATGTGAAACTCATTGTATGGATTAAGTCTGAACAATAAATATAATGGAATAGAATATTATTTAAAGATGCATTACTTTTTATTCATCAATATTTTATTATGAATTCAAACGAGTTTAATTAAATAATTCCTTTAAATACAAACATAACTTTTAATTGAAGTAAATACATAATTTAATACCGATTATTAAGATTCATGCACTGCAACAATCAATAAACTGCATTATTATCCAAGAATATGAATTAGTTTAATAAAGCAAATATAAATGTGAATAACAAAGTAAAGCAAATTATAATAAGTTGTTACATCTCTGGAGTATAAAGCGACTTATTGAACTGATTCTTAAGAAAATTAATCGAGTAATATTGCTAGTTTAAAGTTGAATAAATTGAGATTAGATTTATTATTCAATAGATGTAAATTTGGTTAATAAAAAAATTTGCTTTATTTATAAATTTATATAACTTTCAGTAAAATTTGGTTTGTTATTTTTTGATTTTTTTTCAATTTTTCTAATTTTAACATTAAATTTTTTTTATGATTCATATTTTCGAAATCTTTTAATTTTTTAATTGTAAAAATTATCTCTGCAGATAGATCCTTAGAAAGTAACTTTTTTGTTAAATTACATATTTCGCGTAAAATAACAGTTCTCGTACTGTATCATTTGTCTACAGTTCTAAGATTGTTATGTTACAGAGGTTGTTCAAGAATGATTCACAATGTTATTAAAATAGCTGTTCAATTGTCCTACAGTACTCATTAAAAATGTGAAAATTAATTAAATGTAATTTTAGATCATGAATTATATTAAAAACTTGAACAAACCTTGGACAGGCTCCTTAATCGATCAGTTCAAAGATTATTGGATGCCAAATTAATTAATTGACATTATAATTAATCGAATGGTTCAGTTAAACAAATATTCACACAGCATTAATTATGCAATATTATTTCTAACAAGGGAAGTACCAGAACTTGTTTACACCGATCGGTTTACAAATTTAGAGACTGAAAGCTGATATATTAAAAATTTCAAAAGTCAGATTTTTGTTCTTCTTTTTTTCTATTACATATTTGACAGCAAATTATTCATGATAAAAGTTACATTTGTTATATGATACCAAAATTGTATAAATGAATCGTTTATGTGGATGTGAAAAAAATAATATCTTTTATTTTCAAGTTATTCACATGCTGTGAGCATTGTATGTAATACATGAAATTCGCATAAATAATATATTAAGATGAGTTGCATTTTTTTCACCTGCTACACCCTTAGATCAAAGTTTTCGATAAAAAGTGAGTCCCACACTCTTTTTGTAATTTTTTCCAAATTTAAAAAGCTATTGGGAGGCCCCGAAAACCCCATTTGTTGACACGACTTTTACATTTGAACTCGTAAAGTGGTTTACGTCAATCGGATTACGCCTGTTTTCGGATATGTTGTTTACTTTTAAATGCCCTCCAAGGACCACCCAAATTTGTCCAGTTCTCTTTTTATTTAATCTTGTGTCCGGCCTATCGAAATTTACTTTTTGGAAAATTTAAAAAATAATGCTTCATTGTTCCAAATTAAGTTTATTTTTTTAAAATAAATGTGCAAAAACATTTATATGTATATTAACAATAAAATGAACCCAACATGTAATAATTAAAGCATAATTAGCGATATTTTCTCGAAAAAATTATAAAAGTAAAATATTGCTATAAACAAATGTAACCTTTATCGAATAAATTGTCTTTAGTAAGTTAAAATAATTGTATTTTATTATAAATTTATTAACCATTACCAATAATATCGAGGCAATTTCTGTTGCTACTTTTGTTTAAATAAATGATACAATTAGAGACAAAAATGAATTGTAGTCGTATATTACGTGATTACTTCAGAAATTATCAGTTGTGAATTTTAATGGAGAGATTGTTCTGTTTGATACATTAGTATTTCATCTGTTTTGCATGATGAAACAATTTTATTGTATACCAACACCATTGAATACTAAATTAATCATGACATGAAAAACATTGAAAAAATATAGATTTTCTCATTAATATAATTAATAATATTTTCAATACACGTGCGGAAAGTATCATTTTTCCGTGCGTCTGTAAATATCAAGAGTACGGAATAGTGGACTTTCTGCGCAGTGTGTTGAAAACATCGATTATGTCAGCCAAATTACTATCATATAGAAGGATTAAAGAATTTTCTTTTCTTTTGCCTGACATAATTTATGTTTGTATTAATGGTTTGTGCCTAAAAACCGTAGTAATATCTGTTTGAAATTCGCAATTAATTTGTAAACATTAGCCATAACAGTTGATTGCATTAAAGTCCTTTTATAAACACTGTTCTGCTGATATCCACACAGAAGCACAGACACAGAAGCACAAGTGACATAAATATCAATGGATCCCACAACAATATCACAAGTTACATGTGTGGTTCAACAATCAGTTGTTCGATGTTAGGCGCATGACTTCGTTCAAATGTAGATGTCGATAGCCAAACCACGCTTAGCTATCGCTAAGCATTTCGTGTCATTAAATTATTGACAACATAATTTATGATCAGCTGTTGTATATGTGCAATGCATTAAATAATGGTAATGTTTTCAAATGCATCCAATTTTGGATATCTAAAATACAATTTGTAAAGAAAAAGTATCACCACGTTTTCTACAATGTATATGTGAACATAAACAAACAAACCGAAGGGCTTTCAACAGCACCATCTGTGCAATGTCTATTACATTGAATATTGCATATCAACTAGACGCACATGGTATTGTATTGTTTATGGAACTCGATAGAGTTTCATTGTTTTAAGATTTTAAAACTGCCAAAGATTGAGCTGTCAAATGGCTCACAGTCGAAAATGTCGAGTTTGAATAAGGCTTAGGATAGAATATGATTTAGTATTCATATGTTAATACGTGGCAGAGTGAATGAATATGCGATTTTAATGCAGATTAAAATTAAAAGCTAAAAAATCCGGCTATTTTTATGTAATTTCTTTTCATACAAATTATTTTAACACTTGAATGCTATTTTATTCTGATGAACTGAAAACAAATATTTTCTCAGATTAAAGTCTGAGTCAAAATTATTTGTAATTACTTCATTTAAATCAGATTTACGTTATTTATGATAAAAATATTTAAAAAATGTATATTTAATTTAATTTTAAACACGATTTTTCGCAGAAATATTGATAATATATGCAAACATTTATCAAGTAGTTGCATATATCGACAAGTTTGCTCAACTATTTTCACTATTATTTAACATAATAAATTTAATAAAACATCGATAATCATCGAATTAATTAAACACTTATTATTATTGTTTTATCAACGAACATGAGCATTATTATTATTTGAAAATTTTGTTCATTATTTGATTATTAATGATTAATTATTATAAGTCAATTTTCATTGTGTCGTGAAAATTGATGACTACGATTGATGAATATAAAATGTTGATTATACTAATTTTGTTAATCGAAATTCTATATTTGACTTTATGAAAGTTCATTTTAAAGTTCACAAGTTAAGTTATAATACTGGTAATTGAATAGATATTGTAATGATGTAATCAATTTCTTCTGACGAACTAAATGTAGATTATTCTTAATTATTAAAACTATCATAAACAAAGAGAGTCGAATTAAAAAAAAATAAAAAAAAAACAAAGAAATGAAATAATTACATTTTTTGCATTTTGAATTATAAATAAGGATTTAATATGTTTTTAACATACCTTTCTACGAAATACAAACAAAATTCGGCCATACTAATGAAATTAATATTTCCGTTCTATGTGTAAAAAAAACATTAAGAATAAATACGAGTGCATTTTTAATAATCTGTACATACTTTTAACTATACAAAAAAAATTATTTGTAATTATTTTGTAAAATTATTATTAAATTGTATTTTAAGAAGAGAAAACGTGATTTATTACATTTAATCACTTACATTATACACACAGAAATTCACTTACTACGAATTTTGGGTAAAATCAGATTTTACAAATAAATTCATGAACCCCACAAATTAATTCGTAACCAAAAATTTCATAAATTGATTTGAGGTGTATTGCAGCAATAAATAGTTGGTTACGAGTGATCTGTCAGTTTTGTGATTTCCTAAATTTTTGGAGCAACGAGGTCATATATTTTTGCAATCTAACCTCTGTAATTTTAAATTAAGTTTAAAATTATGTTTGATCATATAAAAATAGATTATACAAATTTATTCATAAAAATTTTACTAAAAATGTTGTCACATTTTACAAATTAATTTGCAATTGATTAACACAAAAAATTTGTAAACGCCGCTAATAAATTTGCGTTTACAAATTGGATTTCCGTGTGTATGATAATTGTATTGGTACATTACAATTATTTTTAAATTAATTATAAAAAATTAAAGCAAGATGTGTTATAACTTTTGTATGAAAACTGTATAAGAAGGCTTATGCAAAATTCTAAGATTACTATGCGGTGGTGCAATCGTTTGGCATGTGGCTTTTGTGCAACTATAACATTACAGAATCTTGGTTGCTCAAAGCCGGTTTGATACGTATCACTGAATGCTGCAGCTTAAGGTAAAATAGACATGAAATAATTATATAAGATATAGTGGAAGTGCTTGTGGAGATGAGTATTTTCGAGACAAAGGAAATGTGATATTGTCATAGACGCATTTTGTTTGATTAGACACTAATATTACTTAACGCATGATAATTACATATTTAATGAAAATCAGGAGTTATTTCTCATATTTACTGGAAAAATGCAAACATCTGTAATAATTTCATGGTAAAATGCAAATAAATCACTCATTTACAAAAATTTTTACAGTAAAATTTTAAGGTAAAATAAAAAATGTAAATGCACAATTGCAGTATATTCAGCCAAAAAAGCAAGAGAATATAAATTTTTTAGGCTATCATAACAGTGCAGTCAATTTAAGTTACATATAAAATTCGAACAATTCGTTTCTGAAAATGTATATATAAAAGTTTTTTTTAATCTTGTATATCTTGCACAGATACTATTCCCATTAAACAGAAGTTTACTTAACACTCTTCCGGTGCAACGTCGCGGTTTATCTATAAGTGAGGCGCCCTTACACACACAACTGTCCAGCCAATGGCTGTAGCGTATTATTATCTTTCTCTATATCGTTAGAGTGAGAAAAATGTC